>BOPN01001253.1:321665-322753 GCA_017312705.2 Penaeus japonicus
CATCATTGCATTATTGTAATCATCATTTTCATCATAATTGCATCATTCTTCTCCATAATTATTACCATCATTATCCTCATTATCATTATCATTACTACTTCTACCACTATTCATAAATCGCTATCAGTGCTATCCTAATACTGTTTTTATCATTACTATGATAACGATAACCAATATCATTATCATTCTTTCATAACCATCATCATCAATGCTCTCATCATCCTTCTATTAATATAAACTATAAGTATTTATCATCATGTGAATTCCGGTGTGAGAGTAATTTAACATTATCCTAGACAATGTTATTAGCATTGAACACGATATATAAGTACGGTGAGGCGGAATTAATCCTCTTTGGTCTCAACCGAATACGGTCTACGGAGAAATTGAACATCAGGTTGCAAAACAATGATATTGCTAGCAACAACATGAGCAAAGGAATCAAATATCAGCTTAATCAATCACTGCTAAATGTTTTTTGTTTTTTTTTATTCTGTAAAAGAGGACACACCGGATCATATATTGCATTTGAGAATATGTTGCAACATCTACTATTTCACGGATATAAATACAATCATTCATTGGGATGGACTTACCTGTACGTTTCTGATTGTCTTTTCTCTCTCTCTCTCTCTCTCTCTCTTTCTCTCTCTCTCTAGCTATCTATCTAAATGTCTTTCTCTCGATCTCCCCCCACTTTTCTGCCACGCTCCCTTTCCTTCTGTCTCTCTCCCTCTCCTTCTGTCTCTCTTCCTTTCCTTCTGTTTCTCTCCCTCTCCTTCTGTCTCTCTCCCTCCCTCTCTCTCTCTCTCTTCCCTATATCCCTCCTTCCTCCTTCTTCCCTCTCCCTCCTCCTCTCTCCATCTACCTACCCTTCTCTCTCTCGCTCCCTCCCCCCTTCTCTCTCTCTTCCAATTCCCTCCCTTCCCCCTCACTGTCTTTTCCCATCTCATCTCTTTCTCTCTCTCATCCCCTATCTCTCCCTGCCCCCCTCTTATCCCTACCCCTCCTGCTCCCCCTCCCCCTCCCCCTCCCATTCTCCCTCACCCTCTATCTTTCCTTCTCTCTTTCCCTAACCCTCTCCCTTT
>BOPN01001254.1:20000-22500 GCA_017312705.2 Penaeus japonicus
TGAATACGTATTCACAATGACCAAAATATTGATGTGCCAAGGTCATAGATACTTCTTATGCCTTTTAGTTCGATTATGATTATTGAACCAAGGCTTTGCGTGCGAGCCTACGTCCGTGTGATAATGTTACATTCCTGTGTGTGTGAGCGTGTTTCTCTAACCTTGATCTGTTTACATCATGAAAATCCATGACACCCTCATTTTATTACTTGGGTTGTATATTTCACTCTTTCTTTCAGCTGATTTCTCTAACACTTCTCAAATTGTGATCATAAAAGAGAGAAGAACAGCGGTCACTCGTCTCAGATGCGGAAATACGCGGCGATCCATGTTTAAATAGGCTATAAAAGTACACTCGACTCGCTACTCCTGAAAATTGCAGGGGACAAGAAGGCAGTGGGAGCGGCCGCCAAACCAGCGAGTGCGGGGTCAAATTATTTCCTGACGAATTTACAATAAACTATTGTTTATCTTTTTGTTTTACAGTTTTAGTTCGTAAGAAATAGAAGAAAAAATAAATTTGAGGTTGAGTGCTTTGCTGATCGCTTGAAAACCCACAAGGTGAATTTATTGTGGTGATTTTTGAAGGTTACAGAAAACAATATTGATTAAAGCTATTGTTGATTAATGTCAGGTAACGTAATTACTGATTAATTTAGTTTCATTTGTTATAGCTCTGTTTATTGTCCCGTGAGAAATACTCATGGGAAAAAGAGGACTTGAAAAGTTTACGAGTCTGCGTTCACAAAAACGCACATAAAAATATATTTGTGTGAATGAGAGAGGAGTGTTTGTGTATGTATGTGTGTATGTGTCTCTGTATATGTGTGCGTATATGTTTGTGTGTGTGTGTTTATGTGTATGTATGTGTGTGTGTCTGTGTGTCAATAGACAGATGATAAAATGACATTGCTCAGAGTAGAAGATATTTATTTATATTTATAACAAATACGATTGATATTTTCTTCCTCTTTATCAACATTTCCTCCATCTGCGGGCCTTCCTAACCCTTTTCAACTCAAAATCTCTCCTCTTTGTTTGAGAGGCCAGGATGTGTGATTGTGTCTCTGCCTCTCTCTCTCTCTCTCTCTCTCTCTCTCTCTCTCTCTCTCTCTCTCTCTCCTACCTACCTACCTATCTATCTTCCCCCCTCTATGTATCTCCCTCTTTCTTCCAGTGTGTGTTCGTGTGTTCGTACGTGCGTGTGTCTGTACGTTAGTCCGTCTGCGTCTGCGCGTGTGTCTGCGATCCCGGGCATGTGTGGGCGAGGCGGGAACGGCCTTGCGGTGCTGTTCAATGAGTCTAAATGAGCGTCTTCTCACGTCCAAGGTCCCGGATCTTTTTAACATTCATTTAATTTTTTTTTACCTCCTTTTTTATGCATGAAATTCCTTGGTTCGAACGACCGTTATGAGGCTGGAAGAGGAGGGAGGAAGAGGAAGAGGAAGAGGAGGTAGGAGGATGGGGAGGATAGGTATATGTGTGAGGTGGAGAGGGATTGGTTAAGTAAGAACAGGAGAGATAGAGGTAGTGGGAGAATGAGTGGGGGGGTAGGGGAATAGAGAGGGAGAGGGAGAGAAAGAGAGAGCGAGAGATCATAAAGAGAGAACGAGAGAGTGAGAGAATTAGAGACAGTCACAAACAAACAAACAAAAACAAAAAAAACACAACAGAACCAGAAATAACAACACACAAAATAACCCCCTCAAAAAAAAAAAAAAAAAAAAAAAAAAAAAAATCGAAGACCAAAAAATTTGATAAAGACACGAACCAACCAACCAAAATCAAAAGAAAAGAAGCCAACAAACCAGGACAGAGAATGGAAAGGTAGAATTTCACAAAAAGGGGTGTGGTTCTGAATCAGGCTAGGTACGGCGGGTACCAAGGACGCTTACCAAATAGGGAGGACACACTACATGTAAGGGGAACCGGCATCTCCGCTGCACCCTCAAGCCTTTCTTTTGAACTCTACCCTTTACCCTTGTCACTCTTAGGAACAAAGGTGTTCTATTTTGCGTAAATGTAGAAGCATTTGCCACAATAACATTAGTAATAACAATGCAATAACGGCCAGAATTTTACTCTTTATCCATTTCACTCTAAGAAGCAATTTTTTTTTTTTTTTAATGTTCTTTCTTCGGGTACTGTGTTTGTGTTTGCGTACGTACATATGCGGGAATGTGTACACGAATACTGTGGTTGTTTACGTACAGTACGTGCATATGAAGAGCAAAAGGATTCTTATATACGTGCATGCATCCGCTTGCATAAATTTACTTCTACAAACATGCAACAGATTATACACGCAACAAGTACGCGTTCACGCCCACGTGCAGGTACGCGAAAACATAGACATACAAACGCATATACAAACATATATTTTGTTACTATTTTTCATACGCAACCGTGTCCGTAATTTTCGACAGATGCTTAGCGCTTTGTAAGCATGCATGCATCTCCCCCTCTCTCTCTCACAATAACACACACACATTCACACACA
>BOPN01001254.1:27500-32500 GCA_017312705.2 Penaeus japonicus
ACTAACGGGTGTATAAATATATACACACATATACATAATACACATACACAGAAGCGTACGCACAATTGCGTGCATAGACATACACACAGAAATACATCACACGCAAACACAAGTACACACACACACACACACACAGACACACACACAGACACACACACACACACACACGCACACACACACACATACGAAACACTCCCATCTGGATTGCAATGAAACTTGCAATTGGAAACGACCTTCAAACGGACCTCTGTCCACGCAACAAGAAATACGGACAAGAAGAAAAAATATATACATTCATTTCATTGCAACCTTGCACTCGAGTCACGTTGCAGGGGGAGAGGGGGAAGGAAGGAAGAGCGAGAGAGACAAAGAGAGAGAGAGAGAGAGAGAGAGAGGGTGGGGGGAGTGAGAGGGGCAGGGGGAAGGGAGTGAATGAGAGACAGATGAAGAGAGAACAAGAGAGAGAGATAGAACAAGATAGAACAAGAGAGAAAGAAATAGAAAGAAAGAACGAGACGAGCGAAAGAGACAGAGGAAAATAGATAGAAACGGGATAGGAGGAAGCGAAAGAGAGACAGACGAACACAAATAGAGAGACGAGTAAAAGAGATGGTGGAAGGTGGGGAGGGGATGGGAGAGAGACTGACCTTTGACCTTGGCCGCCGAGAGACCTTGTGTCACTTGACCACAAAGCGTCGCTGTGGCTTTGCTAATGATAACTTTTTCTGTATAAGGCTGTTATTGTCATTATCATCATCGTCGGCGTTATCATCTTGGGGATAATGGCGGCGAGAAACAGTTTTATGGAAGAGGGACTGCGATCTTCTCTGAGCTGTTGTTTTTCTTAACTGTATTCCGCTTTCTCTCTCCGTTTTTATCTTTCTTTATTACCATAAGTACTCTTACAATTATACATACATACACACGCACACACACACACACAAACACACACACACCACCAAGTGTGTATGTATGTGTCTGTGTGTGTGTTGGTATCGTGGATATGTGTAGGTATGTGTGTATGCGCGCGTGTGTGTGTGCTATCTCAGTGTGTCTGCTAAATAAAATTCAAGAAAGCCATGATAACAAAAACGTATTGTTAAATTTTAAACTTCATACTCAAGATTTCTCGACCTTCTTGCGTGGCACTAACCCTGACCCTCCCCCTTTCTCTCTCTCTCTCTCTCTCTCTCTCTCTCTCTCTCTCTCTCTCTCTCTCTCTCTCTCTCTCTCTCTCTCTCTCTCTCTCTCTCTCTCTCTCTCTCTCTCTCTCTCTCTCTCTCTCTCTCTCTCTCTCTCTCTCTCTCTCTCTCTCTCTCTCTCTCTCTAGTTGCTTACCTATTGAGATATCTTCTCCTCTCGTTTCCTTCTGTTTCTCCCCTTCTCTTTCTCTTCCTCCATCCTCTCCTCTTTCTTCCTATTATATCTCCAGTTTCTATTTTCTCTCCCTAATCCCTCTCTCACCCCTCTCCTCCCATCACTAAACTCAAAATTCAATCAGTTGTCTGTAGTGTAAACAAAAGTGGTATATGCCCTTTATGAATTCATTTGTTCTATTTTCAAGTGCAAATAATTATATCATACATATGTGCATGCATACAAACATACATACGCGTGCACACACACACACACACACATATGTGTGTGTATATGTATATAATATATATATATATATATATATATATATATATATATATATATATATATATATATATATAGAGAGAGAGAGAGAGAGAGAGAGAGAGAGAGAGAGAGAGAGAGAGAGAAAGAGAGAGAGAGAGAAAGAGAGAGAGAGAGAGAGAGAGAGAGAGAGAGAGAGAGAGAGAGAGAGAGAGAGAGAGAGAGAGAGAGACAGAGACATATGTTACATATGAAGAAATCATATATATATATACATATATATATATATATATATGCATAGAGAGAGAGAGAGAGAGAGAGAGAGAGAGAAAGAGAAAGAGAGAGAGGCTAGCTGGCCTGCCTCTCCACCTCTCCGTCCGAGAGAGGAGACAGCGAGCAGACGGAGGGAACACAACCCGCATGACAGATCCTTCCACAATCGGACATGGTTGAACACCTGGTGGGTCAGAAAGTCGACATCGCCACCGCATCCGGGAGGAAGATTGACAGCACCGTAAGCCAGAAGAGGCAAGACCATCCCCGCACCTCTTTACCAAATATATAGAGATGGCTGCGACATAGGACTCAAAGAACAGCGAATCGGGACCGTTTGTCCTCCGGCGCCACGCCAAGAGGAGCCTTTTCGGAGTTCGCGTCGACAGCTCAGTCTGTGGTCCCAAACTTCGATGATATGACGAGGCTCGGTCCCATGACAAAGGAAGAGGGTAGAAGGGACGATAATACTATCCACAAACAATATTGATTCGCACAAAGGAGCCACTACGTATTTAAAGTCATCGCACGCCCGATCACAGATGTGTTCTGATAACTATTGCACTTGGAAACCTCCGCGTTCCTTGTAGTTGCACTGAATAAGCAACAGAGAGAAGAGGCCTTTTGGCAAAGTTCCCAACTCTTTCCCTCGTCGTCTTGTTTACAACTTCTATTGTATACAAAAGCTTCGGTTATCACAGCTGATAATCGTTAACCTGCCCCTCCCTTGTCTCCCTCCAACTCCTCCTCCTCCTCCTCCTTCTCCTCCTCCTTCCCCCCCTCCTACTCCTCTGTCTTCTTCCTCCTCCAACTCCTCCTCTTCCTCCTCCTTCCCCCCTCCTCCTCCTCCTCCTCCTCCTCCTCCTCCTCCTCCTCCTCCTCCTCCTCCTCCTCCCTTTTCCCACCCCACCCCTTTCATCCCCATAGCAGTGGTGACAGCTTGACACGCTTGTCTGATGAACTAGGGTCAACGCGCGGCTTGTGTATGCGTGTGTGTCAAACGAGCCGGGAGAAAAGGGAGTAAGGTTCGGTGTATGTCTCTCTCAAAGGTTGCGAATGATTGTAGCATTGATATCAACGTTTTTATCATCATTTTCATCGTCATTATTGTTATTGTTGCTACTGTTGTTGTTATTTTCATTTTATAAACATTATTATCATCATTATTATCATTATCGTCAAAACTATTGTTATTGTTATCATTACCCTCACTGCTGTTGTTCTTTTTTATTCTTATTACTACTATTTATATGATTGATATTAATGTAATAGTAATCCTTATTGATAAGGTTTCTATTACAAACATTATCATCACAGTATCTGAAATCAGTATATGCATTACCACGTCAATTGTGAAACCTATAAAACAAAAAATTACTCCATTTTCCCCGACATCAAAAACAAAATTCAACCATCAAAAATATCCGACAAATACATTTCGAAAAGCGCAGCGCATCTGCTCAATATCGCCAGGCGGGACACACACAACGGAGCGTCAATCAAATGCATTTCCGCCGACGCCCAAACACATATATATATATCGCTCTAAAGGTCGAACTTCTTGATAACATTCTTATATCTGATCCTTTGGTTTTGATGTGTTTATGTTGGATTGATCTTTTAGAACTTATTTTATCTTATCTTTTAGAACTTATTTTATGTTGTTTTTTAGAATTTATTTTATGTTTTTATCCGTGGTCTTAAAATAGAGATATTTGTTTCGTCTGGTATGGCTAGATTCACGTGTCCACAGGTAGTGGGGCGGGAAGCTTTATCTTCACAGTAGCGCTGAGGTTATCAATGGCACAGGTAGTGAAATTGAAGACGTTATCTTCACAGGTGCCGCGGCATGGGTCATCGTTGCCACAGGTAATGGAACAGAAAACGTTATTAGGTTATCTTCTCAGGTAGCGAAACACGAGTTATTATTTTTTTTTATAAGACCGAAACACAGAGTTACCTTCACACGCAGCGACGCCATGTTATCTACACAGGTAGCGAAACAAGGGTTATCGACTGAGCAGATACCTGTCACCGTGATTTACATGTTGTAGACATAGACAGATACGCCGCGTTTACACAAGAGGCGTTGCGCTTTTCTTTTATCTGTCTTTTCGTGACCTTTTCTGACCTTTTGAGATGTTCATGGAGGTGTCGCACGTAATATGATTTATACAATTCGTTTAAAAGGGTGTGAAGCTTGGATTTATTTTATTTCTACGTGTCACTTTCTGGTGCTTTTCTCTGGAGCGGCTGCCTTCACGGTTAACCTTGCGATGTTGCATCTTCGGCGCCTTTGCTTCTTCTCTATTATCTTTGTCTTTGTCTCTCTGTCTCCATCTGTTTATGTTCATGTATTTATTTGGCTATTTTTACTCTCTCTCTCTTTCTCTTTCTCTCTATCTCTCTCTCCTTCTCTCTCTCTCTCTCTCCTTCTCTCTCTCTCTACTCTCTCTCTACTCTCCCACTACTCTCTCTCTACTCTCTTTCTCTATTCTCCCTCTCTTTCTCTCTCACTCAGACACATTTGTTCTCTGTGTTCCCTCTCTATCCCTCTCTCTTTCTATCTCTTACTCTCTATCCCTCTCTCTTTCTATCTCTTACTCTCTATCACTCTCATTACTGTTTATCTCTACCCAAATCTGCATTCCGTTATCCCTTTCTCATTTCATTTATGACTTCGATTAAACAATTTTTATGACGATAATACAAATAAAATGTAATAAATATCAACCATTTTATACACGATACCAATAAAATCAGATGACAATACATGAATGCAATTGACCGCAATTTGCCATACGAACACATTAGAACGCCGAGGAATGGAATGACTGCACTTGACACTGAACAAAGAAACAATGGAATGGAACATTATATAAAGAATGTGTTTGATTCCGTGACCCTATTTTAAACGGCCTAGTCTTCGGGAAACCTTGAATAACGAAATTGAGGTCAGTAGTTAGGTCTTTGGAATCTTCGTGGATTTGTCTTTTATACGGAAGAGGATCGGGAAAAGAGAGGAGAAAAATAAAGGTTGATTGATGCCAATTATGTCAAGCAGGAAAGATATTTATTTTCAATATATAGGCATATTATGATTTCCC
>BOPN01001254.1:71545-74045 GCA_017312705.2 Penaeus japonicus
ATCCTGAGAAGTTTTATACATTCTTTTGAGTGGATTTTTGTTTTATGATTTTTTTTTTCTCGGAAAAGTTTACATCGGATGAGCAAGGAAAAATAGATTACATAAGAGGTTAAAAGTTCGAGCCGGGGAGAAAGACAACGCGTGATGCTGAGGTACGATAATACGGCCACGAGTGTGCGCACACGTATACACACACACGTACATTCAGACACATATCCATATATCTACGCACTTGTGCACACACACACATACACTAACACACACTAACACACACACATACACACACACACACGCACATACACACACACACACACACACACACACACACACACACACACACACACATATATAAGTGACAGGTTAAATCAAAATACAAAACATAAACAAAACAAACATAAAAATACCTTTTAAAGCATAGTCACACCTTCAAAAAACAGAAAAAAAGAAAGAAAGAAAATAAAATATATACATATAACATGTGTGTGAGAGAGAAGAGAGAGAGAGAGAGAGAGAGAGAGAGAGAGAGAGAGAGAGAGAGAGAGTGAGTGAGTGAGTGAGTGAAGAAAAAGATAGAGAGAGAGAGTGAGAGATAGAGAGAGAGAGAGAGAGAGAGAGAGAGAGAGAGAGAGAGAACGAAGCACCCCCCCCCCCACACTCCTCTATCTCAACAGATTCGGGAACAAGGAAAACAGAAATACTGAACGTCAAAAGATGAAAATAGAAGATGAAAATAATGCAAAAAAAATAACACGTACAAAAACAAAACAAAAATATAACAGCCACTGAAAACAGAAATTCTGAACGGTAACAGAAGGAAAATATAACATCAAAGGAAAGAAAAAAGGAAAAAAAATACATCCACAGAAAAAATATAACAACACATGACAACGCGAATAAATAAGACATGATATTTTTTCGTCAGAAAAATAACAGAAACATAACAATAATGAAACAGAAAACAAGCAAAAACAAAAACAAAAAACAGCAGCAAAGAAAACAAAGAAAAGCAGAAGAATAATTATAAACACCTATAGCAAACAAGGCGATAACCAAGTTCCTAGACCCCCCCCTCAAAAAAATAATAAATAATAAAAAAAATTATAATAAATAAAAATACACGGTAGAGAAACATGGAGAAGAAAAACTGCAAAATAAAGAGTTGAGGAAGTGGGACAAAGGAGAAGACCCCCCCCCCAAAAAAAAAAAACAATAAAAAGAAAATCAAGAGAACTATGATAACAATAATCTTACAGACAGCAATAACAGTGGCGAGTGAGCAATCACTGGCTTCTCACTTAATTCATGCATGCAATGAACAGAGAGGGTTTTTCATGATGCAGATTCATGTTGCATTCCTCTCTGCCATCGTCGGTTTCTATATCTATAGTCATATCTGCCTTAATCTCTATCTCATCTCCTTCTCCCTCTACCTCTCCTTTTTCCTTTCTCTCTCCCTTTCACTTCCCAACTCCAACTCCAACTCCATCTCCATCTCCATCTCCATCTCCATCTCCATCTCCCTCTCCCTCTCCCTCTCCATCTCCCTCTCCCTCTCCCTCTCCCTCTCCCTCTCCCTCTCTCACTAACACCCTTTCTCCCCCTTCCTCCTTTCCCACCATCTACCTTCTCACCCTATTTCTCTCTCTCTCTCTCTCTCTCTCTCTCTCTCTCTCTCTCTCTCTCTCTCTCTCTCTCTCTCTCTCCCTCTCTCTCTCTCTCTCCCTCTCCCTCTCCCTCTCCTCTCCCTCTCCCTCTCCCTCTCCCTCTCCCTCTCCCTCTCCCTCTCCCTCTCCCTCTCCCTCTCCCTCTCCCTCTCCCTCCCTATTTCCCTCTCCCTCCCTATTTCCCTCTAACTCCCCCTCTCCCTCTCCCTCTCCATCTCCCCACTCCCCTTCCCTATCTCCCTCTCCCTCCCTATCTCCCCTCCCCCTCGCCCTTCCCCTCCCCCTCCCCCTCTCCCTCTCCCTCCCTACCTCCCTCTCTTTTCCTCAACGCACAAATTAACTCCACTTTCCTGGGCCGAGAGAGAGAGAGAGAGAGAGAGAGAGAGAGAGAGAGAGAGAGAGAGAGAGAGAGAGAGAGAGAGAGAGAGAGAGAGAGAGAGAGAGAGAGAGAGAGAGAGAGAGAGAGAGAGAGAGAGAGAGAGAGAGAGAGAGAGAGAGAGAGAGAGAGAGAGAGAGAGAAAGAGAGGAGAGCCTATTTGAGAGAATTTTCACACATATTCTGAGGACCACCTTGCATCGCCCAGACCACTGGTTTGCAATAGACCTGCAAACACGCTGGCTACTCATGGTGCAAAAGATGGGAGAGAAAAGATGTAAAATAAAAGAGTAAAAAAAAAAAAAAAAAAAGTAAATTAAAGTGGGAGAAGAAAAAAAATCTTATCAGCTTCTCTTGGACGAGTGACCTAAAGATGGACATAAGGAAGGAGAAGGAAGGGGAGGAGGTGGAAGATGAGGTGGAGGTGGTGGTGGAGGAGGAGGAGGAAGAGAAGGAGGAA
>BOPN01001254.1:91545-99045 GCA_017312705.2 Penaeus japonicus
TACATATATGTATAAATACATACATATATATATATATATATATATATACACACATTTCTATATATAAAGTAAAAAGTGAAGGCGATGCGATGTGGGCGGGGGAAGGTGGGGGGAAGGGGGTGATAGATGCAGGGAAGGGGATTATGGAGGGGGGCGGATGACAACAGCAGGGGGTGGCAAGGGAAGGGGGGGGAGTGGCGATAGCTACTAGGAGGGGGAGGGGAGAGAACCAAAGAGGGGGGGGGGGAGGGATAGGGGACGAAAGAAAAATATCCACTGGTGAAGGGAGAGGGGAGAGGGGGGGATAGATACATCCAGTAGAGAGGGGAGGGTAAGGGGGGAGACATACCATCAGGGAGGAGGGGAGGGGGGAAGGAGGAATACCAACCAGGGAACAAGAAAGGGAGGGAGAGCTATACCATCAGGCAAGGGGAGGGGGAAGGAGGAGGAGAGGGAAGGAGAAGGAGAGGGGAAGGAGAAGGAGGAGAGGGAGAGGGAAGGAGAAGGAGGAGAGGGAGAGGGAAGGAGAAGGAGGAGAGGGGAAGGGGAGGGAGGAGAGGGGAAGGGAAGAGGGGAAGGAGAGGGAAGGGGCGGGAGAGAGAAGGAGAAGGAGGAGATGGAAAGGGAGTGGGAGAGGGAAGGAGAAGGAGGAGAGGGGAGGGGGGAGAGGGAGAGAGAAGGAGAAGGAGAGGAGAGGGGAAGGGAAGAGGGGAAGGGGAGGGGAAGGGAAGAGGAGAGGGGAAGGGGAGGGTAGGGGGGGGAGAGATAGCAGCTATGGCTCGTGGCGCCAGCGTTATTTCCCCGGCCTGCGAGCCACACAATAGCCGGCCGCACTTTGGCGCAGCGGCGGTGACCAATGGGGGTGGGGCCCGGGGGAGTGGCCGGGGGGTGGGGCCCGGGGGGGGATACAGTTTCTGTTGCTGTGGTACTCCGGACGATATGGTTCTTCTCTTTTTATTGCTTTTTTTTTGTTTGTTTGTTTGCTTTGTCTTGTCCTCCACCCTTTTCTTTTCTGAGCCTCTTCCTCTTCTATCACCAGGCCTCCTTTTCCTCTTCCTCCTAGTCATCACCATCATCATCATCTTCATTATCATCATCATCATCCCTCTTCCCTTCTCCCTTGCACCTTCCTCCTCCCTTCTTCCTCCTACCTCCTCCTATTCTTCCCACTTCCTATGCCTCCTCAACCTCCGTCTCCTCTAGCTCTTCTGCATTTCCTCCTCAACCACCACCACTACTACCTCCTCCTCCACCTCCCCATCCCTACCCCCACCTACCTCCACCTCCACCTCCACCTCCACCCCCACCTACCTCCACCTCCACCTCCCCAACCATCCCTCCACCTCCCCATCCCTACGCCCACCTACCTCCACCCCCACCTCCCTTCCTCCACTTCTACCTCCACCTTCTCATCCACCTCCACCTCCACCTCCCTTCCACCTAAACCCTCCTGTTATTTTAAAACCGAATTTTGAATCCGAAGAACAACTGTTAATCTACCGCCCGACGACGCGTGTCCCGAAAAGTGATCGTTCTCTCGTTCTCCAGGAATCTTCTAGGAGAAAAGAGACCGAGAGAACTTGAGCAATAATAGGAAGGTAGAGGGGGAAGGAGGAGGAGGAGGGGTAAAGGGAGATAGAAAATAACCTACGAAGATAGTAATGGGGGCGAAAATAGGACCCGGAAACGACTGTGAAATAAGAAAGAAGAACGATTCAATTATTGGCGGGAAAAGACTCGACTAAATGCTGGCGAATTAGTTGCTGTTTACGACGGAATTATCAGATAATCAGAGAAAAATCATTCATTATCAATTGGCCAAAAATTCCGAATGTCGAAAACGAATACATCATTATTGGAAAAATCAGATTAGATATCGCCATAAACAAATTAATTGATTTTTTGCCAAATCGAACCAATTATCGGTAAGGACGTGTAACGGTCGGCCAAAGCGAATCAGTAATTAGCGAAAACGAATTAAAAGAAGATACAAATAATGGAATTAAAGCCAACGCAAAACATACAACGAACAGAAGGATGTACAAAAAGAAAAACAATTAAAACACAAATAAAAAAATAAATAATAATAATAATAATAATAAAACGAACCAAACCAAGGAGAGATATAAAACGGATCACCCAATGAAAAGAAAAAGACAAAAACAAGGACAGAAATAGTTGGTTATCTCAAGATGCAAAAACAACGAAACATGTTAACACACGGGACACGGATTACCGGGTAGGAAAAAATGAAGGAGGAGGAGGAGGAGGAGGAGGAGGAGGAGGAGGAGGAGGAGGAGGAGGGAGAGGAAGAGGAGAAGGAAGAGGAGTAAGAGGATAAGGAGGAGGAGGACAAGGAGAAAAAAATAGGGAAAGGGAGAGAGAACGAGAGAGAGAGAGAGAGACAGAAAGATAGAGGGAGAGAGAGAAACAGACAATTCGAGACAAACAGAGAGAGAGAGACAGAAAGAGAGAGAAAGAAAGACAGACAGACAGACAGAGAGAAAGAGAAAGACAGACAGAGAAAGACAGAAAGACAGACAGACAGACAGAGAGAAAGAGAAAGAGAGAGAGAGAGCGAGCGTCGCTGACACGTTGACACATTGAGCACGGTCCTTGTCGCCACGCCGTCCGCAGCGGCCTACCCTCAGGGAATTGGGCTGCCACTCCGCCGACATGAGCTTCTTCCGCCGCGATTCAAGATTAAAAGGTGTCATGATGATGTGAAGGTGAAGTATGAGGGATTCTCGCTTGGTTGGTGTATATAAGGTGGTGTATTTAGAATGATTAGTGCTGTATAGAATGTACACTTATAAAGCTTTACATAAAGTTCAGATACATATGTTGGTGAGTATGTGCACACTTGGAGGGAAATAGTTCATGGATGATATGTGTGCATCTTTATTATCGCAAACATACATGGGCTAATATACATATATAGAGCATTGAAGACACATGCAGAATCTTGTATACACGCGTACACACTGCTGTTCACACACATCGCTCACAAAAAATACCCAAATACACACGGAGGTTCAAACAAACACAAAAGGAAATTCTTAAATAAAATTAGAAGCATAGGTAGGTAGACACACGCAAACACACACACACACACACACAGTCACACAGACACACACACACACACACACACACGCAAACACACACACACACACAAACACAATTCACAGCACACATGACCTACACACACACACACAGGACCTCACACACTACTATTCAAAAAGTAATAACATAAAAAGACACCATATTTTTTTTCAAAGAACTTATAAAAAACAAAAGAGAAAAGGAGCAACTGCCAACCGGTCCTAATTGCCAACAGCGCAGGCCTTTTCAGAGTAGCTGCAGTCCAGCTCAAGTCCAGGCTCATTATTTCCCAATCTCCACTTAACCGGCGTGCGCTTTACTTGGCTTTTACTTCGTCCTTATTTATGTCCCTTTGTTAAGAACACATACACGCACACACTCACACACACACACATACACACACAGGCATACATACATATATATATGTGTGTGTGTGTGTGTGTGTGTGTGTGTGTGTGTGTGTGTGTGTGTGTGTGTGTGTGTGTGTGTGTGTGTGTGTGTGTGTGTGTGTGTGTGTGTGTGTATGTGTGTGTATGTGTGTGTGTGTGTGTGTGTGTGTGTATTTATATATATATATATATATATATATATATATATATATATATATATATATATATATATATATATATATATATATATATATATATATATATGCATGTATATACATATATATATATATATATATATATATATATATATATATATATATATATATATATACATATAAACATATATACACATGCATGTATGTATGTGTGTGTGTGTGTCTGTCTGTCTGTGTGTGTATGTGAGCACTCAACTCCAGCCCTAAAACAATAGATAATAGTATAGGCAGCAACACGACGTATCACACAAAAAAAATAAACATCTAGACATAAGTAGATAAATAAATAGATCTGCCAGAGCGACTGCCAGAGGAAGACAACGTGGGGGGGAGGGGGGGAGGGGGGATAACAATGTTGACGCCGAGCACAGAGGAGGAGGGATGCTGGCATTGCAACATCCATCTTGCATGAAGCGTTGGGTCAGCATTGCAAAGAGAATGAAGTTGGGTCGTTCATCGCTGTCCGTTCGGTACCTTTCCTTTGTTCTAATGACGATGTTATTGTCTTAACTTCCTTTCCTTCTTTTTTTCTTCCTTTTCTTTTTCTTTGTCTTCTTTATCTTCTTCCTTTTATTCCTTTTCTTCTTCTTTATCTTCTTCCTTTTCTTTTTCTTTGTCTTCTTTATCTTCTTCCTTTTATTCCTTTTCTTCTTCTTTATCTTCTTCCTTTTCTTCCTTTCCTTCTTCTTTATCTTCTTCCTTTTCATCTTCTATATCTTCTTGCTTTTCTTCTTCTTTGTCTTCTTCTTCATCTTCTTCCTTTTCTTTATCCTCCTCATTTTCTTCTTCTTTACCTTGCTTTTCTTTTTCTTTATCTTCTTCCTTTTCTTCTTCTTCATCTTCTTTCTTTTCTTCTTCTTTATCCTCTTCCTTTTTTCTTCTTTATCTTCTTCCTTTTCTTATTTCTCTTTTTTCTTCTTATTTCTCATTTTTCTTCTTCGTCTCTCTCTTTTCTTCTTTTTATTCTCACTTTCCTTCTGTCTGGTGACAGTTTACTTACGCAAATGTGTCGTTTTTGTTTTATTTTTTTTCTTCATCTTCTTCTTTACCCTCTTCTAGTTATCCCTTTTCTTTCCTTTCTCTTCATCTTCTTCTTTTGTTGTCTTTTTTTTTACTTATATCAAATAATACTAAATCAAATAATATTCCCCGTTATCATCGTAATTATCATTATCATCGTTATTAGGCATATTATTGTCATTATACCCATTATCACTATTATAATTACCATTACGATTATCATCAACAGCATTGCTACTATCATTATCGTTATCCCCATCATTATTATCATCATAATTGTCATCATAATTACTATCATTGTCATCTTATCGTTATCATCATTTTCATTACCATCATCACAACCATCACTATCACCATAACTATCATTACAATCACCATCAACATCCACCCCAGCGACACCACAAGAAGCGCAAAGAACTCAGGACCAAAAAGACAAAACAGCATAAACAACAACAAAACAAAAGCCGAACGGATCTTTGCCTCCCCGCAAATGAACTACCTGTCAATCATTTCGGGAAATCAAATGATCTCTCGCGAATTTGACTGGACCGGAAACTCCCGTGATAAGCTTGCTCGTTTGACGTCACTTGCAATAATTATAGCCATCTGTCCGGCCTTCGCTCTGTCTCTCTGTCTTGGAGGGAGGGAGGGAGGGGAGGGGGAAGGGAGGGAGGGAGAGAGTGTGTGTGTGTGTCTAACTATAAATATATATCTATATATCTGTATCAATATCTATAATATATATACAAATATACATACATATATAGATACATACATACAAACATATATATAGATATATAAATATATAAATATAAATAAATAAATAAATACATACATATATATATATATACACATGAGATTACACCAAGATTCAAATAAGCATCCAAAAATATCCAGTCCGGTCAGACGTAGAAACCGAAAGAAAAGAAAACATGACGAGAACATGTTACGAAGATACACCTTCCCCTCCCCCCTCACTCCACCCCCCCCACCCCCGTCACAACCGACACCAAGAAATAAGTGATGACTGCATCCGTCATGCGGGCTGGGCGTGTCAGCTGGGATCATATCGTCTGTCTGTTACGTTAATCCGAGCCGGGATAAGCGGGATTTAAATAGATTCGGGTCTGGCGGAGTGGAGACAGGAGGAGGTGGGAGGCGCTGCGGGATGGCCGTGCTCTCTCTCTCTCTCTCGCTCGCTCGCTCTTTCTCTTTCTCTTTCTTCCTCTCTCTCTGTCTCTGTCTATCTGTATCTCTGTCTCTGTCTCTCTCTCTCTCTCTCTCTCTCTCTCTCTCTCTCTCTCTCTCTCTCTCTCTCTCTCTCTCTCTCTCTCTCTCTCTCTCTCCCCCTCTCTCTCTCTCTCTCTCTCTCTCTCTCTCTCTCTCTCCCCTCTCTCTCTCTCTCTCTCTCCCACCCTCTCCCTCTCCTTCTCTTTCTCTTTCCGTTTCTCTTTCTTTCCGTCTTTCTCTCTTCCCGTCTCTGTCTCCCCGTCTCTGTCTGTCTACCTGTCTGTCTGTCTGTCTATCCCCCCCCCCCCCCCCCCCCTCTCTCTCTCTCTCTCTCTCTCTCTCTCTCTCTCTCTCTCTCTCTCTCTCTCTCTCTCTCTCTCTCTCTCTCTCTCTCTCTCTCTCTCTCTCTCTCTCTCTCTCTCTCTCTCTCTCTCTCTCTCTCTCTCTCTCCCTCCCTCCCTCCCTCCCTCCCTCCCTCCCTCTCCCTCTCCCTCTCCCTCTCCCTCTCCCTCTCCCTCTCTCTCTCTCTCTCTCTCTCTCCCTCCCTTCCTCCCTTCCTCCCTTCCTCCCTCCCTTTCCCTTTCCCTTTCCCTTGCCCTTTCCCTCTTCCTCTTCCTCTCCCTCTCTCTCTTACTCTTCCTCTCACTTTCCCTCTCTCTCTTCCTCTCCCTCTTACTCTTACTCTTCCTCTTCCTTTTCCTCTCCCCCTCCCTCTCTCTCTCCCTCTCCCTCTCCCTCTCTCTCCTCTCTCCCTCTCCCTCTCCCCTCTCCCTCTCCCTCTCCCTCTCCCTCTCCCTCTCCCTCTCCCTCTCCCTCTCCCTCTCCCTCTCCCTCCCTCCTCCCCTCCCTCCCTCCCCTCCCTCCTCACTCTCTCTCTCTCTCTCTCTCTCTCCCCTCTCCCTCCCTCTCCTTCTCCCTCTCCTTCTCCCTCTCCCTCTCCCTCTCCCCTTCCCTTTCCCTCTCCCTCCTCTCCCTCTCTCACCACTTCTATCAATCTCGCCCTGATTATGCCAAATAACATCCAACAATCGATGTGTTTGTTTCGCAAAACGCATTTACGTAAAAAAGAAAAAAACAAAAAAACAAAACATGTTTACGAAGCTAAGCTGACCTTCAAAAGTTTCCACGCTTTTTATATTCATTTAACTTATCAGTCTGGCATGAAATAACTATAAATAATGATTAAAAATAAATAAATAAAATAACAAGGGATTACGAAATGCAAAGCTTCTAAGTAGAAAAGATAACTTATCATATGACATTGATTGAGGAGATAACGACAAACTTATATATATTTTTTTTTCACAAACACCTTTCTAATTTGTATACGTACCTCCCCCTACCCCCTACCCCCCTTCTTTAACACCCCTCCCCCCCACATCTCGCCTCCTCACTCACTACTATTCACAAGAGATAACACAGCTTCTCACTTCTCGGACTGATAAGCGCTATCTCAAGAATGATAGAAGTGACACTTCATGTCCGAGCGGAGACAGCTGTATCTGTGCTTTTCAATGGTATTTTCACTCTTCGTTTTTATGATA
>BOPN01001254.1:121545-124045 GCA_017312705.2 Penaeus japonicus
CTCTCTCTTCCTCTCTCTCTCTGTCTGTCTCTCTCTCTCATTCTTTCTCTCTTCCTCTCTCTCTCTTGCTCTTTCTTTCTATCTCTCTCTCTCTCTCTCTTCCTCTCTCTCTTGCTCTTTCTTTCTTTCTATCTCTCTCTTTGTCGCTACCTCTTTTTTGGGTCCACTCTTTTGTTTTCTCCATTGCTGTTATTTTTATTTCTCTTGGTCTCTTTCTATACATATATATACATTTAAATTTGTTTCCTCCTACACACATATACCTAGAGACATACACACTCACACAAAACATAAACACAGACACTCAACGCACAGACACACAGACACAGACACAGACACACACACACAAGAGTAGTCTTTACAATCGGTTTCAACACGCTACTATTTTCTCTTTTTTAAATCTCGGTAAAATTCAATTTCAAAATAACGGAATATCACACGTGGCACATTATTTTCCTTCGCGATTTTAGTCTTTTAAAAAGCATAAAATCGTATTATTTGTTGTCCTTGGTTGTTCTTACATATATATATTCACTGTTCTTGAAATGTTGCGCAAGACACGTGTTCTTTCCATTGTTATTATCATCATTTTATCATTTTCATTTCTTTTGATAATTTTTTTTTCTGTAATTTCTTTGCCCTTGAATTAAAAAAAAAATGTAAACATCAGTCCATCCGAGAAAATATATACGTGTCGCTTTTACATCCATAATTTTATTTCGAGGGGAGGGTGAGGCTAAAACTTTTTTTTTTATCCATTGCCCAAAAGTTATGCAGGATTTTGTCAACTTACGTGATAAGGTAGAAAAAAAATGTAAGATTACTGAATGTCACGTACGGTTCTCGAACTTTTTTTTCTTTCTTTAATTCTTTCAAAAATGATAAAGTCCTTTTTCCTCCGTCACCCAATAATAAAAATAATAAGGCAGCATCCATTAATAACATCAATAGTTAATCTTTTTAAAAAATAGAGAAACTTACGGACCTAGATTTTTAGAATAAAATAGCAGAGGCGAGAGAGAAATTGAAAGAGCGGCGGGAGGGCGCGAGAGCCGGCGTGTTCACTCCACGGTTGCTTCGGCCAAACTAAACTTCTCTCACGCTGTACACACACGAGTTGCCAACTGTTGCTCTCCGGGCGGGTCGAGATTTTCCTTTTTTTTCTTTTTTCCCTAATGGCTTCGGAAATATTCCCGCGGCAATTTGACGCCACGGAACGGCTTTCACGATTCATGAGGTGTTTCCCGAGCGCCGTGAATTGAATGTGGCGGCGGCGTGATGCGGAGGTAAAAAGGATTATAGATCGGCGTCTGGCGAACTTTTGAATGTCAGGCCGTAGTACCTGGCACGTCGTCATGGCAACGGATGTAAACCAAACCGCATGAAACACATATGCATTAATGGCAGCCAAACTCTACCGTTAAACCGCATATCCGTGTTCGCAACTAGACCCATCGAGCATGGAGCGTATCTTTTCGTAAATAACGAACCTTCGCCCCAACTTTGAGAGTTAATGAACCTCGACGGGACTTGAGACGAACCATATATATAAAAAAACAACTTGGCACGATCAACGGGTCCGCGGTAAATATTCGACGCGCCGTAAATCTATCAGCGTCTGTGTCTCCGACCGATCGTAGGATCTTCTTCAGTCGCGAAGGCTTCCTGGCGTGCTTTACTCACCGATCACTCATGACTCACCGAGCGGCATTCCACGTCACACGCTTTGCACGCGCCGCAGGAAACGTTTCGCAGCGACTTTCCCCCTCCTCACCTCCCCCGCCCCCGCCCCCGCCCCCGTCCCTCTCCCCCTCTCTCTCTCTTTCTCCTCATCCATCCTCTCCTCTCCCTTCCCCTACTTCCCCGTCCCCTCTCCTTCTCCCCCTCTACCTTCCCCTCTCCTTCTCCCCCTCCACCTTCCCCTCTCCCTTATTCCCACTCAACCCAGCCTCTCTCCCCTTCCCACTCCCTCTCCCTCTCCCCCAACCCCAATCCCCTCCCTACCTTTCCCTACCGTTCCTCCCCCTCCCCATCATTGCCCTCCCCCCTTCCCCCCACCCGCTACAACAAACCCCGTTACAACGAACCGCCGGAGAACGGTAGCAGCGCCAGCGGGAACGACGTAAATCCTCGGTTCGGAAGTCCGGCCTGTAAATATCACATGACTGTATGTAAATGAATATGCTTATGTTTTACCATGCCGTAAATCATAAGTGGAGGTAATTATGTGGATTTGGTTTGTGCAGAAAAACAAAAAAATATTACACAGACAAACACAGCAGAGGTCTCGTCTATGTAATTACTTGTTATGACTTGCGTGTGTCTTTCCTGCGTCAACAATTATATGCTTATTATATACAATCTTGATATTGCATTGTTGATAAGGGTTAAACAAGGAACAGAATGTGCACTATATGTGATGAATATAGCCAATGAATAATGATCTTATAAATAGTAAATAGATAATTGATACAAATATTATACAAGAATAATGGTGATG
>BOPN01001254.1:134906-137406 GCA_017312705.2 Penaeus japonicus
GACAAATCGAAGCAGAAAAAAAAGACACCCAGACACACAGCGACACTTCCCTTGGCATTCCTTCGGAGGACTCTCTCGGAAGGCCCTTTTGACCGCGGAAATAGGAAGGCTTTGCCGCCAGCGCAAAAGGAGCCAAACCTTTATCGTATTTTGGGGAGGAGTTGACATGGAGTAGGGAGGGGGAGGGGAAGGGGGAGAGGTGGTAAATATCATGGGATATCTTTGATGGGATATTTTTTATGCTTTTTTCCGTTTTTTTCTGGTTTGTGAACTTATTTGGTGAATAATTAGTAAGCGCCTGATGGGGAGAGTTAGAGATAAAAAGTTTTTTAATACAATATCCATTCAGTAAGTAAGAGAACGATTGGTTATTCTGCGAATATATAAGCAGTGGGAAAGGGGATTCTCTGTTAATCGCTCTCAACATATGGTCTGGCATTAATGAGGAATCACATATTTTCTGAAAAGCCTTTTTTAAGCTCTTTCCTCTACATTTCGTCCTCTCTCATTCTCTTTCTCTCTCTTTCTCTCTCTCTCTCCTTCTCTATACCTTTCTGTATCTCTCTCTCTCATTATCTGTACCTTTCTTTATCTCTCTCTTTCTCTCTCTCATTCTCTGTACCTTTCTTCATCTCTCTCCCTCTCTCTCTCTGTAATCAAGTCATACCCATCTTTCCATGGAATGCTGTTGCCATATGTCGTCTTATTATATATTTCTATCATAGTTTATGCAATGTATTCACTTCAGTGATATATATATCTTGATATACCTTAATATGATTTATAATATCTTATATACTATATTGTATTATGTGTATCATATCACACAGAAACATACATATATAAACATACAGATACATCTATATACATACATACAAACATACATAACATACATACAGAAACAAAAATACATATACATCTATATACATACATACAAACACACATAACATACATACATACATAAACAAACATACATATACATCTATATACAAACATACATAACATACATACATACAGAAACAAACATACATATACATCTATATACATACATACAAACACACATAACATACATACATACAGAAACATACATATACATCTATATACATACATACAAACACACATAACATACATACATACAGAAACAAACATACATATACATCTATATACAAACATACATAACATACATACATACAGAAACAAACATTCATATACATCGATATACAAACATACATAACATACATAACATACATACATACAGAAACAAACATACATATAGATCTATATACATACATACAAACATACATAACACACATACATACATACAGAAACAAACATACATATACATCTATATACATACATACGCGTCCCTCGCTGTTCCTTATAGATATTTCTTCATTATCTCGCCAGCGGTAGACATGTCAGTGCTGTGTTGTCTTTCCCTTTCGCAAGAGTTGTGCATTGATGCAACAATTCTTTCTCCTTCCACTGTCACGTGCAATATACGTGATTTATAGATGTCGGATATATAGATGTGTGTATGTATATATATGTATATATATGTATATATATATATTTATATATATATATGCATATAGATACATATATATATATACATATATATATATATAGATATACATATATAGCTATATACATATATGTAGATATATACATATATATAGATATATACACATAAATATATATATGTGCATATATATATATATATGTATATACATTATATATATATATATATATATATATATATATATATATATATTTATATATACATATATATGCATATATGTATATATGTATATACATTATATATATATATACATATATATATACATATATATACATATATATACATATATATATGCATATATGTATATACATTATATATATAATATATATATATATATATATATATATAGATATATGAATATATATATATGCATATATATGAATATATATATATATATATATATAAATATATATATATATATGTATATATATATGCATATATATATGCATATATACATATGTATGAATGTATAAACACACAAACACACAAATATAATATATATATTTATATCTACATGAATATATGCATATATATATATATATATATATATATATATATACATATATAAATATATATATATATATAAATATATATATATATGTATATATATATGTATATATATATATATATATATATATATATATATATATATATATATATATATATATATGCATATATATATATATATATATATATATATATATATATATATATATAGATATATATGTATATGCATATATATATATATATATATATATATATATATATATATATATATATATATATATATATAAATATATATAGATATATATATACATATATACATATGTGTGCATATTTATATATATGTATATACATTTACATATATATACATATATTTATATATCATATATATGTATATATATCAATATATCAATA
>BOPN01001254.1:142406-144906 GCA_017312705.2 Penaeus japonicus
GCGAACCCTGAAGGTGTGTTTAGAGCCAGCCTGCCCCCCCCCCCCCCATCCCCCTCCCCCCCCCCCCCCTCTCCCCCTCACCAACCTCCCTCCCTCCCTCCCTCCCCTCTTCCTTGCCACCTCCCCCCCCCCCCCAAGAGGATAGAGATGTGATCACGGGGCTTCATTGCAAACTCCGGGTTGCATGCCTACTTTCCCGTCTCGCAGCTCTTTCGTGTGGCTACAGAGATTTGATTTTCCTTCGCTTCTTCTTATTCTTTAGTTATTTGCTTACTTTCTTCTTCTCTGTTTCCTTTTTCTTTTTCTTTTTCTTCTTTATTTCTTTTTCTTTTTGTTTATTTTTTTTTCTTTTATTCTTTCACTTTCTTTTTCTTTTTATTCTTTCATTTTCTTTTTCTTCTTCTTTCTTTTTCTTCCTCTTTATTTCTTATTCTTTTTCTTCTTTCTTTTTCTTTTTCTTCTTTCTTTTTCTTTTTTTTCGTCTTTATTTCTTTTTCTTTTTCTTGTTTCTTTTTATTCTTCTTCGTCTCTATTTATATACTTCTTCCTTCCTTCATCTATTTCTTCTCTTTCTACTTCTTCTTTATTTATCTCTCAAGTTTCTTCTTATTCCCTTTTTTCTTCTTCTTTATCTATCTCTCAAGTTTCTTCTTATTCCCTTTTTTCTTCTTCTTTATCTATCTCTCAAGTTTCTTCTTATTCCCTTTTTTCTTCTTCTTTATTTATCTCTCAAGTTTCTCCTTATTCCCTTTTTCCTCTTCTTCTTCTTCTTCTCCTTATTCTTATTTTTTTATTTATTTACTGACTTTCTCCATCTTTCTTCCGGTCTATCCATCTTCAAATAACCAAAAATTTTTCCTTTTTTTCACTCTCTCGTTCCCTCCTTTTACATTTTACGGCCTGGAATTTATCTATCAATCAATCTATCTATCAATGTGACTTTGATAAAACAAAAAAAAAATGCATTTGCGTATAAAAAAGACATTCGAAAAAACTCATTTGCATAACAATGGGACTTTTCTAGTAAGTACCGAATTTTAGTCGTTATTCTTCTGCAATCTTCGGTATCTTTATTGCAAAAGATTATTTCATTGTTCCTCTTAGTTTTTTATCACTTATGATTAGGATTGTTATTATCATTATTACTGTTGTTGTTATCATTATTATTATTATTATTATTATTATTATTATTATTATTATTATTATCATTTCTGTTATTAACATTATCACCTTTAATATTGTTATTATTATTGTTGTTATTTTTATTATTATTATTATTATTATTATTATTATTATTATCATATCATTATCATCATTATTATCATTATTATTGTTATTATCATTATTATCATTATTATTATTATTATTACTATTATCATTATTATTGCATTATCATAATGATAATAAGAATTTTGATAATTATGTTATCATTATTTTTGGTTATGTATCATTATCATTATTTTCTTTATTATCATTACCATTAACATCATTATCATCAATGTCATTATCATTATTATTGTTATCATCATTATCATTATCATTATTATCATTATCATCATCATCATTATCATTATCATAACAATCATAATCATTATAATTATCATCATTTTTAATACCAATATCAATACTATTCATAACATTACTATCATTACCATTATCATTATTGTTAAAAAATAAGGACAGAAAGTAAAACAAGAACCAATTTGTCTCTCCTTCAGAATATTTTTTTTGTGTGTGAATAAAAAGATCGAGGAACATTTAACACTTTTATTGATAAAATGTAATAAAAAATATATTTTGTATCAGTACATGTCAGAATGAAACGGTTTCCTGCCCTGCAAGAAACTGCTTCTGCAGTGTTGATAAACCAAAACTCAAAGGCAATCATAAAGATACTTTTGAAGTTTGATTTTTTTTTTTTTTTTGTCTGTTTGTCACAATGATTCGCTGAGAAAAAGGGGCAAAAGAAGGAATACGTATATAATGGCATATCTAAATCAACTAAGTTAAATCAAGATATAATTCAGAATAAGAGATTAAACTCAAGAACTAGATCTTAAAGACAGCGATATCTCTCACCTGTGTCTAACGCTATTAAGATATAGTATTTTTTGGATCTACTTAAAAAAAAAAAACAAGAGAAAAAGTAGAATAACAATATGAAACTTTTTTTTTCTAAATCACAGAGACTAGATGTAGAGGAAATACAAAACGTAAACAATATATACACGTGGTCAGAAGCGCTTGAATGAATTCCCTTCTTGAATGAATCGTGAAGTTTTTGTTTTTGTTTTATCCACCACGTTAATCATGGAGATGAATGGCAAGTCACACTGCTTTTGCTCTCCTCTTACCTGAAACGGTTTTCAAAATCCGAATCTACTGCTTTTTTTGCTTCGTTTTTAGCTTGACTCCCTCGATCGAAAAGGGCAACGTCACTCGCGCCGACGCATCACCTGAGGCTGTAGTTCTTCCCGACGATCTGAGTGACGTGCGGGAA
>BOPN01001254.1:162406-174906 GCA_017312705.2 Penaeus japonicus
GTTGGAAAGAAGTTCAATCGATGATGGAGAGAAAGATTGAAAAAAAGGACGAGATGAAAAAAAGGCGGGAAAAAACGCCATGACTTTGTGTGTAGTTTCAGTGGGTTTGGGAGCACGCCTCTTTTCTTTCTTTTTTTCTCTTCGTGCACCAAAGAGAACTAACAAAATAAGTAAAAAGAGTAGTAAACGTTAAAAAAACATACAATTCATGTCGAATAGAAAGTTTTTGGAATGAGAGTTAAAACAAGAAATGAAAAGATGTAGAACAAAAAGTTTGTCTGTCGGAATTCGAAACGGGAAGAAAAAACATGTTTGTTGCCTATTTTGGCACATTACTCTCCCTCATCCCCTCTCTCCCTCCCCATCCATCCCTTCCAGTTACTGTTTTTGTTACTTCAAAAAAAATATCTTGGCAGTTTTCAATAACAAAATTTTCTTTCTCTTTCTCTCTCACTTTCTTCTCACTCTCACTCACTCTCTCGCTTTCTATGTGTACATACAAGTGTGCGTCTATGTAGCTGTCTTGAATTATCTTATTCATGATTTGCCCCACATTTCTGATTCTGTAAATCATTTTATATGCCATTATAACATTTTTTTCCTGTAGAAAAGTTTACTTGAAAGCAATATTGGCATCATTATCATCATTACCATATTCCATGAAAAGGCATCGAGAGGAAAACAAAATCCGATACATACAAATTCCCCTCAAGTAGACATAGGCGTGGAAATAAAAAGATAAAAGGAAATCAAGCGAAATAACACCCAAGACTTCAATAGATTCACATTCTCTTTTCCTCCAACCATATCGAGGCCCTCCATGGTTTATTACACACCTTAAATATAAAGGCTATTAAGATACAGGAAAATTAGTTAATCGAAAGATGGACAATTTGAAAGATCCCGATCGTTAGAATCTAGATTATTTACTATAGAGCAAATTAGATTATTTACTGTAGAGCAAATAGGATGGAATTCAGGGAGCAACGCATAGTGGCGTGAGTATTATTTTAATTTTTGTATTAATAGGTATTCGATAATCGTGAAGGTTTTTTTCTAAGGTAATAGGAAATAGGTAATAGGAACTTTATCACAATAACGGGGTAAGACCTTGGGATGAGACGAAGTAAATAACACCCATGATGAACCACAATAATCAAGATGTAGTAAAATAGTATAAGAAAAAAAAAATCTAAAGAAAAAGAAAATAAAGGTAAAAAAACATAGCTTTACATTTCCTTGTCAGACCAGAATTCGGGGAAAAAAATAATGGATGCGGTTTTCCTGAGGTGGGTCTCAAAAGTCTAATATTACCTCGAGTGGTTTAAGTTTCATCTTCAAGAACTAATTACTTAGATCTGTATTATGATACCAGGGCGAGTGGCATCGGTAATTTTTAAAAAAGACTAAAGACGTTTTTCGTTCTAAATGCTATGAGTGTCTTAAGTTTCATGCCCCATCGTTGACACCAAGAAATTCTATCCGTATTATTTTTTTTTTTTTTTTTATTTTTTTTTAGATTTAGCCACAAGTGGGTCAGTGATAAGGCAAATGAGAGGTATCAACACAGGCTGTCACAATAAATTAGATGCATTTCTTCTGCCTTAATTATGTTCATTACTACTACTATTAATGTTATTGTTATTATCACCATAATTTCAGTTAACAGTGTTATGATTTTTAGATATAATATTGTAACGTATTTCATAATCATTGCTGTTATTAAAATTGTAGGTGTTTTACTAACAACCTCACTGTTTTCTATTTCATATCATTAAGATTATCATCGGCATTATTATGACTATTATATTTATTATTGTCATTTGTTTTATAAGTATTTTCATTATCATTTATTTTAGCACTATCACTTTTACTATTTTCTCCTTCCTACTATCATTCTAAACATAATTATCCTTATTGTTATTATCATTTTTGCTATCACTACCACTGTAATCATCATCGTTATCGTTACCTTGATCATTATTCCTTCCGCAACACACACATGCATCCTACAAAATCCTGTAAATCTAATTAAAGGAAAAGAGTTTGATTAATACTTAATTATTCTTTTACATTGGGTTTTACTACCGTAACATGTTTTACTTTATTGCTGTAGCTTTAGCATACGACATGATCGGTCATTTTACAAATCATTTTATACATGTAAATGACGTACACACACACACTCACACACACACACACACACACACATATATATATATATATATATATATATATATATATATATATATATATATATATATATATATATATATATATATATGTGTGTGTGTGTGTGTGTGTGTTTGTGTGTATGCAGGTGAACATATACTCTTTGTATGTGTATGTGCAGAAGCGAGTGAGTGAATGTGTGTGTGTGTTTGTTTGTGTATGTGTGTGATCTTTCTTTTGTTACCTTCCTTTTTTTTCAGTTACTATTTATCTATTTATCACATTTATATATCTAACTACCAATTCCTATTAATTATTCTTCTGATGCATTTCATGATAACACGTTATTCCGTTTCCTCCTTATTTCCTTCTTTCTTCCGTTTTCTCCTTATTTCCTCCCTTCTTCCGTTTCCTCCTTCTTACCTCCTTTCTTCCATTTCCTCCTCTCCTCCGTTTCCTCCTTATTTCCTCCGTTTCTTCCTTCTTTCCTCCTCTTCTTCCGTTTCTTCCCTCCCTCTTGCTTCCTTTCTTCCGTTTCCTCCTTATTTCCTCCTTTCCTCCGTTTCCTCATTATTTCCCCCTTTCTTCCGATTTCTCCTTATTTCCTCCTTATTCCTTTTCCTCCCTATGAATTTTACTATGGACTCTTTCCCTCACTCATACTGATACACTCCATTACCAATCATTATCACCTGTTTATCTAATATGTATCGTTATTTTACTCTTCCGTTTCCTCTTTATTTCCTCCTTTCTTCTCTTTTCTCCTTATTTTTTCCTTTCTTCTATTTTCTCCTTTCTAATATGCATCGTTATTTTACTCTATGGGTTTGCAACAGTATCGCCCTCGCCTTGCAATCGTGTTGACATGAGGTCAATTTCAAGTCGTCGGTGAGATATAAACATCCGGTCATTCCTTGCACGGGGGGGGGGGGGTACTTCAGAATCACTGTAAACTTGAAGTCACAAGAGCCTGTCACCTTTGTCAATTGTGGGAAATGTTGATGGTAATTATGATAATAATGATATGGTATTGTGTATGTATATTATTGTCGTATATCCACTTTTTGCATCGTTATCATTATCATTAACATTGTTGTCATCATTATCATTGCTATCATTATTGCTAATATTATTAATATCATTATCGTAACTATTCTTATCATCAATACTATCATCATTATTACAATTATTATCAATTCTGTTCTTGCTATTACTATCATCATAATCATCATCATTATTATCATAATTTTCTATGTAAATAACCTATCTTTTCAATTCCAAGTCTCATTCACAGAAAATAAAGACATCAGAAAAAAGAAGAAGAAATTTTGATTAAAAAAAGGTAAAAATAGTTAGAAACCTCTTTTCAAAACGTGTTAAGGTCAGTGTTGCCATCGTAACAGTGACCTGTTATCGAAAGGCCAGTGTTACCAGTGTCAATGCTTGCAGCCTCGACAAAAAAAAAGAAAAAAAGAAAAAAAGAATGATAAAAAAAATTCAGAAGAGGAAATCATCATCAGCTGGAAATCGGAGAAAAAATGGCAACTTTTATACATCTTTTTATCATTGGGTATATTGCTATTCTTAGAATTATCGTTACTTTTATCAATATATTGATAAAATAAAAATAAATTATTACGATTTAATATTATTACAAAGACTATGCCCAAAAATATTCAATACATTGGAAGTAAATATTAATTCCTGCTCTCCCTCTCTCTCTCTCTCTCATTATTTCTCTCTCTCTAAATATATTTACATGTGTGTGTTTATATATATATATATATATATATATATATATATATATATATATATATATATATACATATATATATATATACACACACACACACATAGCTCCTTTATTTGCCTGTATCTGTTTCCTTACTTCTCTATCTTCCTCATTCCTTATACGATGCCAAAGAACGGATCGTTGACAAAGCAGTCATGAGGAAAAATAAAAACGACTAAAACAAAGGAACCGAAAACGACCCACATGCAAACGACCCAATTATTCTCGTCTCAGAAAGTCGTAGCATCTAACCTCGGTTCGCCGAAAAGCACGCTTGCCAACAGTTATTTTTACTACCTAAGTCAGTGGCATTTCTTTTTTTTTTCTTAACATTGCTTCATGAATAATTGCCTTGTTACTAATCATTTGGGACATTACCAAAAGCAAGTTTGAATTTGATGCAATGTCTAATGTACGCATGGAATCGCCAGGAACTGATATTGTGGAATTCATACTCATTCAGGCCTACCAACCTCGATCACCACCAGGATGCTTGATTGGTCTCATCAGGGTTGCCAATATCCGCTTTCTTTTTCAAATTTCATTTTTCTTTCAAGGTTACCGATAGCCGTTGACAAGATGGAGCTATCGGTGAGAACTGACGGCAAAATGCTTTCAAAACGGAATGCGAAATTACCAGCAGCATCATATTATCGCCAGGAAAAAAGGAAAAAAGAAAAACACTTTAAAATGGAGATAAAAGTAACAAATTAATTTCACAGAACATATGCCAACATGTCAGTCCTGACAATCATGGCAGCCAGTTTGAAAATATGAAAATATGGCTGTCCAAACACTGCCATCAGGTCTGGCACTATACGAAGCACCATAATCACTATTGCCAATACCTCAATATAGTATTACCATCAGGGATGCCAATATCCCAATACCCAACAGCGTTACCAACTTAACTAATGATGAGTGACGAGACAAATTCCTTCAAGTAAAAGCATCAGTGCAGAGCGTGTTAACCCCCGGCGTTGGCAACAATGTTAAGGTTATAGGCCTTTCTCTCACTCTGCAATTGCCAAAGTCATGCCGTGGGATCTCTCACTCGGGCTTTTGGCTCTGGCTCTGACTTTGACTCTGACTCTGGTTTTGAGTCTGACTTTGATTCTGAGTCTGAGTCTGGCTTTGACTTTGGCTTTGACTTTGGCTTTGACTCTGGCTTTGACTTTGGCTTTGACTCTGACTTTGACTCTGGCTTTGACTTTGGCTTTGACTTTGGCTCTGATTCTGGCTTTGACTTTGGCTCTGATTCTGGCTTTGACTTTGGCTCTGATTCTGGCTTTGACTTTGGCTCTGATTCTGGCTTTGACTTTGATTTTGACTCTGGCTTTGACTTTGACTCTGACTCTGGCCTTGACTCTAAATTTGACTCTGCCTCTGACTTTGAATCTGACTCTGAATTTGGCTCTGAGTCTGACTCTGACTTTGACTCTGGTTTTGACTTGGACTTCTGTCTCTGCTTCTGCCTTTGACTCTGACTCTGGCTTTGACTCTGAATTTGACTCTGACTCTGGCTTTGACTCTGGTTTTGACTTTGATTCTGACTTTGGCTTCTGGCCTCTGGCTTGCCTCTGCCTCTGACTTTGACTCTGACTCTGGTTCTCTCCCTCTCTCCCCTCTACCATAACTACCTTCCTCTGTCTCCGTCTTTGCCTCTCTCTCTCTCTCTCTCTCTCTCTCTCTCTCTCTCTCTCTCTCTCTCTCTCTCTCTCTTACCTTCGCCTTCGTCTCTTATATATATGCCTACCTTGTAAAATCTCTCTCTCTCTCTTTGTTTCTTTCTCTCTCCTTTTCTCTCTCCCTTTCTCCAACGTACCTTTCTCACCGACAGAAAGTTCATGGACGGACAAGTTCTCGAACCTTCCCAAGATGGCGTCCGAGCCCGCCTTTCTTCCGCGTGACTCAGCACTTTCGCCAATGAAGCGCAATTCAGGAGGGGAAAGGTGCCTCGGCGACCAGCTGATTTATATAACGGATATTCATCAGATGGACTCTCCCTTTCTTGCGATTTCTTGGTTTGGAGTTGGAGTTGGAGTTGGGTTTGGGTTTGTTTGTTTTGTTCACTTCTATGTCTGTTTTATTTTGGTTTATGTTTGGTGTTTATTTTGAGTGGTTGAGTTGAGGTTATCTTTTTTCTTTCTTTCTCTCTCTCTCTCTCTCTCTCTCTCTCTCTCTCTCTCTCTCTCTCTCTTTCTCTTTCTTTCTCTCTCTCTCTCTCTCTTTCTCTCTCTCTCACTCTCACCCTCTCTCTCCCTCTTTTTATATTTATATAAGTATACACACACAAACACACACACACACACACACACACATATATATATATACATTGTGTATGTGTGTGTGAGTGAGTGCGTGCGTGCTAGTGCGGCGGCGCGAGGAAACCGGGTCCTGGCGCGGTCCTTACGCGAAAGGTGTGATACACATCCGGAGGAGACTTGTTTGTCTGCTTCCGCGAGACCGGAGCGAGAAAGGGCTGCTGTTGACTGCAGGATCTACCTGTTCGAAGCGGTTTGCACCTGCGACCCGCTGAGAGGTTTGCAGATATTGCACGTATGTATACGGACATGGATACGCGCAACCATACACACACACACATACACAGACACACACACATACACATACACACACACGCACACACACACACACACACACACACACACACACACACACACACACACACACACACACACACACACCACACAAAAACCCACACTCCCATACTTATACATACCTATAGGTGTATGAACATGTATCCCAAACCCATTTCTTTTGTAGTATGATCCTTCCTGCTACCAATACCATTATCAATGTTAATATTACCATTTATAGGACAATGAAACTACTTACAAAGAGATTACTATCATCACCATTAACATCCGTGGAAGTACCTTTTAAGACGGGGGACAACTGTCGATGTAGAAAGATTTTAAGAGAAAGGGAGAAAGAAGAAGAAAGAAGGAGAATGGGAGAGAGATAAAGAAGGAGAATGGAAGAGAGACAACGAAGGATAAAGGGAGAGAGATAAAGAAGGGGGAAGGGAGAGAGATTAAGAAGAGGAAAGGGAGAGAGATAAAGAAGGAGCAAGAGAAAAAGATAAAGAAGGAGAAAGGGGGAGAGATAAAAAGGAGAAAGGGGGAGAGATAAAGAAGGAGGAAGGGAGAGAGATAAAGAGGGAGGAAGAGAGAGAACTACGGAACAGAAGGATGATGGAAGTTAGAGAAGGAGAGAGAAAAGGAGGTTGCAAGTGAGAGAAAGAGAGAGAGAGGAGGTGGAAGTGAGAGAAGAAAGAGAGAGAAAAAAGGAGGGTGGAAGTGATAGAGAGATGGAGGCTGGAAGTAAGAGAAAGAGAGAGAGGGGGTAAGGAAGAGAAAGAGATATGGAAGTGAGGATATGAGAAAGAGGTAAGAAGGGAGAAACTGGGGAAAAGAGAGGAAGAGAGAGAGGAGCGGAAGGAGAGATTGGTATAGAGAGATAGAACGAGGAAAAGAGAAAGGGTGAAAGAGAGAGAGAGAGCGAGGGAAAAAGTGAAGTCACGAAGAGAGGGAAAGGGGGTAGAGAGAGAGAGAGACATAGATGAGAATGAGAGAGAGAGAAAGTATAAAGAAAGACCCGCAAGGAAAAGAAGTGTATATATATATATATAGAGAGAGAGAGAGGAAGTAACATGCACACAGATTTCTTTCAAAACATGCGAGAGATTTTCTACTTCTACTGAATTCCAAAAATTCAAAAAAAAAAAAAAAAAAAAAAAAAAAAAAAAAAAAAAAGTGTATTCTCATTATTGATGAAACGAATCTTACCAGAAACATAGCATCCTTTTCAGAGCGCAGTCGAGATATGATTATTTTTTTTTATATATATATTTTTTTATTGCTTTCTTCAAACTTGACTTTCTCACTTCATTTTCGAATATAGGAATGTCTGCAGCGAGTCATCTTTGATGCAAGAAAAGGAAAGAAAAAATAGCTTTCCACGAGAGAAAAAAGCGACAGAAAAAGATGAGTCAGAAGAGAAAAAAAAAGTAATATTGGAGAAAAAGAAGCGACTTTGGCAGTTTTTTTTCTCTTTGGATCTCACACTCTGTCGCTCACTCTCTCTTATTTTTTTCTCTCTCTCGCTTTCTTTCTCTTTCTATCTCTCTCTTTCTCTTTCTCTCCCTCTCTTTCTCTCTCTCTCTCTCACCATCTCTCTGCATCTCTCTCTCTCTCTTTCTCTCTATATATCTATCTATCTATCTATCTACATATATACCTACTACTCAAATCAAAGTAGACGCATGTTCACATCCAAACACAAAATCACCTTTTTTTTCCATATCATTTCTAATATGAAGTCTTAAGAAGATGTACCAAAATCATGACACTCATATTCTTGAAAATGACAGGTCTTTTAAATTGCCTTGACACTGTTCTTCCGCCTTTGCTAAGTTTGTCCATCTTCACAAACCTGCCGATTCATGTAATGATTTGTTATCATCGTGAATGAATCACAATGACTTTAATAAGATGTATTTTGCCTCTTTTGTATATCCGAAATCGATTGACTTTTATGCTCTGTCGATTAAATTCATGTAATTCTACTTATCATATCTTGCAAAGGCAAAAAGTCTTAATGAATTTCTGTGCAAATCCTGCATCATGACCATTGCAAGAGGCCGTTCAGAGGTCCTTTTCTTGAGCAAAGACGCTGTATACCGGACGTGGGACGACCAGCGCTGAATTTAGTGTAGGACGCGACTAGGAAGTGAAGGATTTTGAGGTGGAGGAGAGGGGGGAGTGGGGGGGGGGTGAGGGAACAGGATTTTGGAGGAGGGACCCGAAACAAGAGAAGGATTCGAAGTAGGAAGAAGAGACAAAAGATCGAAGGATTTGGAGAAGGAACAAAACGGAGATGAAGGAACGAAGGATTCAAAAGAAGAGGAAGAATTTATTATTTTTTTATTTATTTATTTTTATTTTTTTTTTTTTTTGGGGGGGGGGAAGAGAATGAGAAAGAGAGGCGAAGGATTTAGAAGATGAAAGGAAAAAGAAAAACGGATAGGAGAACGAAGGAGGAGCGAGACTCGAAATGGTGACCCTCCAACAGTGTGAGAATAAGGTCGAACGAGGAAGGAGACGAAGAAAGTAATAAGGAAATACAAAGAAACTCGACAACCATTCAAAGTTGATTGTATCGGTGATGGACATAGTTTGTTATATACGGTATTCACAAACAATCAAAGATAGAAAGTGTGGATATAACATCTAAAAGGAATCGAACATTTAATTAAAAATTCATGAGCTATACCTGAACTCGTCGGATACGCATAGAAAACGGAGAACATGAAATGAGTCCAACACAAACACTTTCGACCGAATTAATTTCTTATTTTGGAGGAATATATTACATGACGCATTTAGCTTTTATCCTATAGATCAGTAGTTCTTCAACTGGGTGCCACGGAATCTTAGGATGCCACTGGCAGTACCAAGAGATGCCACAGGATCCACGCTTCAATCAAAACATCCTTTTAATCCACCACAATCCTAACCAGAAGATTACGAATCTCATGAAAGTCAAATGCAAATCAACCTAAAAAAAACATGGCGAAACTTCATAAGAAAACAAAGAAAAAAAAACATAAAACAAATTGATTTTATGGAAGAAAGATATACCTACATAGCTAAATTCAAACGAAGGGGGGGGGGGGTAAACGAGGGGGGATTGGGGGGCGACACAGAAAGGGTACTATAACCGAGGAAGCTTCGAAACCACAATCAAAGATATATGCCCCATTCCAGACCAAAAATAATTAACAACATATTCACAACGACAATGCATTTGTGTATTTGCATTCTCATTCCACGTGTGTAAGTATACACGTGTTCATATGTATATTACACTGTCTGTTCATCCTTATATGTGCATGTATGTGAGACAGCCAGTTTGTGTTTTTTGTGTATTGTCTCAAACCCAAACGACATCAGTCCAGGTAAAATCGACCTGGTATGGAAATGTACTCTGAAGGGGAAGCGGTTACGAAACATATCATAGTAAATGGGGATAGAGAGGGGGTGAGAGAGAGGGAGGGAGGGAGGGAGGGAGGGAGGGAGGGAGGGAGGGAGAGAGGGAGGGAGAGAGAGAGAGAGAGAGAGAGAGAGAGAGAGAGAGAGAGAGGGAGGGAGAGAGAGAGAGAGAGAGAGAGAGAGAGAGAGACAGAATGAGAGAAAAAGAGAGAGAGAGAGAGAGCGAGAGAGAGAAGACAGACAGAGAGACAGAGAGAGAGAGTGAGAGTGAGTGAGAGAGAGAGAGAGAGAGAGAGAGAGAGAGAGAAAGGTTAGGAATTGTAGCATTGTAGTTTTTGTCTTACATAACTGTACCCATCTCGTCACATTTACTGCCCCGGGTGAGAGCAACTAGTTTTGTATTTATATAAGCTGCTGAACACCACGGCGGAGAGAGAAGAGGACGGAGGAGAGAAAGGGGAGGGGCAGAGAGAGAAGGAAAAGAAAGAGGAGAGAGAAGGACAAAGACAGAAGGAAAGAGAAGGAGAGAGGACAGAGAGAGAGAAGGAAAGAGAAGGAGAGAGAAGGACATAGAGAGAAGGAAAGAAAAGGAGAGAGAGGGACAGAGAGAGAGAGAGAGAGAGAGAGAGAGAGAGAAAGAGAGAGTGAGAGAGAGAGAGAGTGTGAGAGAAAGAAAGAGTGAGAGTGAGAGAGAGAGAGAGAGAGAGAGAGAGAGAGAGAGAGAGAGAGAGAGAGAGAGAGTGAAAGAAGAGAAAGAGGGGGGGGGGGAGAAAACAGAGACAGATAGAGTGAGAGATAGAAAGACAGAGGCAAAACGAAAGAGAACAAAGAAGACAGATAAAGAGAGAAAAGGATTTAGACAAAGAGAGACAAAATGAGAGAAAATAAAAAGCCAAAGAGAAAGACAGGAACAGTAATTACACACAACAGATGACAATGTGCAACAAAATGCAACAAGAGCATTGCTGAATAAAAAAAATAATGGCTCGGATGTTCTTTGTTGACAAAGAGATTGTGTTGCAGCTTGCTTTGTAGAGAGAGCGAACTGAACCAGTATTCCTTCTTTTTTTTTTGCAACTGCCTGCAACCTGCAACTGACCGCTTAATGAAAGTAAAAGTGGTCTTGGCTCATAGGAAAATTGTTGCAGAAAAAAGTGACAGTGATTGGTTTAGAGGTGGTGGTGGTGGGGGGGGGGGTAGAGATAAAGCTATGTGTCTTTGCTTGGGTTTGGTTGCTAATAGGGCATGTTTTTCCTTGGGTGTGTTTGCGTGCGTGTGTGCATTAGTTGTGTAAGGATAGGATTGAAAGATAAAATGTGGATAAAACACACTCATATGTATACGTGTATGTGTGTATGTGTTTGTGAGTTTATGTGAGTGAATTAGCGCGTGCTTGTATGAGTTTGCGTGTGTGTGTGTGTGTGTGTTTCTGTGGCTGTGCGAGTGTGTTTGCCAGCACGAGCGCTTGTGTATGTATGAACCGTTTGGTAGAGCAGGGGTTAGCGCGCTGACCTCACGTCCCCGTGGTCGGTAGATCGAACCCCGTCCAAGCTCGTGAGTCTCCACTGTCGCCTGGCGGTCACTGCCGTGTCTGGGCACTACGGTGGGTAAGGACCAAGCTCAGATAACATTCGTTGGCACACTCTCTCAAGAATCAGCACACGCTGACACAGGCAGGCTCGCCTCAGTGTATATAAGCCAGGCGAAGCATCTGCTTCGCAAATCTGGCTTATCCTTATCCTTATGTGTGTGAAAGTAATAATAAGTCTTTCTGTTTATTCTTGTGTTGTTTTATATGCAATATCAGCAATAAGGTTCTGCTTATCTACTAATCAATACGAGATTACTTTAAAAAAATGTATATTCTAATTGCAATATTGATTACTTAGAGTCAATATCTCATCTCAAACACACGAGGCAAAATAAGAAAGAAAATAGGAAATATACATTTATTACAAAACTTATCTCATAACAACCACACTCTCAATAACGTACAAAATATAAAAACAAAGAACTGAAAGAACAAATGTATATCCGATCCTTCATTCACAAAAATAAAAAATATATATACACGTGTGACTCCCACAGTTTGTTTACATACGGGTTCTGAATCTTCATCCGGGTATTGTCTCTTCACCGGGATTTTTTGATTAGTTCGTGAAAGGCCGTTGCTCACTTGTTTGTGTGTTTTTGTGTGGTTGTTTGTTTGTGTGTGTGTGTGTTTGTGTGTGTGTGTATGGTTTTTGTTTGTTTGTTTTTGTGTGTATGTGTGCGTGTGTGTGGTTGCTTGATTGTGTTTTTTTGTGTGTTTGTATTTGTATTTATGTTAGTGTGTGTGTGTATGTTTGTCTGTTTGCATATCTAAAATAATATATATTATATGAAACAGTGATTGCAACCAACCGGATCAATGACAACAATATAACCCGGAAATAAAACTCGGAAGATTGGCCCTGTAGTCTACGGGAACGCACTCCCCCTTTCGCCACCGCCTACTGGTACCCGCCGCCGCACTTCCCCGG
>BOPN01001254.1:219906-222406 GCA_017312705.2 Penaeus japonicus
AGAGCGAAGGGAAGCGCGAGAGGCCGGAGGATGGAGGCTGGATTCTAGCCGGTGAACGAGATAAGATTTTACGGTTTTTATTCTTCTTCTTTCTTCTTTTTATTCTTCTGTTTCCTTTTTTCTTTTTTTTCTATTCTTTTTCTATTATTTTCGTCTTTTCTTCTTTTTTTTTCTTCTTCTTCTCTCTTCTTCTTCTTTTCTTCTTCCTCTTTTTCTTCTTCTCTTTCTATTCTTCTTCTTCTTCTTCTTTTCGTTTGTTTTTCTTCTTTTTCTTCTTCTTCGTCTTTTTCTTCTCTTCCTCTTCTTCTTGTTTTTCTTTTTCTTCTTCTCCTTCTTCTTCTTTTTCTTCTTCTTCTTCTTTTCTTCTGCTTTTTCTTCTTTTTCTTCTTCTTCTTTTTCTTCTCTTCTCCTTCTTCTTTTCCTTCTTCTTTCTTCTTCTTTTTCTTCTTCTTCGTCTTTTTCTTCTTTTCTTTTTCTTCTTTTTTTTCTTCTCTTTCGTTTTCTTCTTCTTTTTCTTCTTTTTCTTCTTGCTCTTATTCTACAATTTTTTCTTTTCTTTTCTCTGTTTCTCTCACTTTATTTCTAAAGATATTTTTTTCTAGATGTTTCTGAATCTCTCTCTCTCTCTCTCTCTCTTCTCTCTCTCTCTCTCTTTCTCTCTCTCTCTCTCTCAATCATGTTTTCTCTTTATCTCTCTTTCTTTCTTTTCTTTTAGTGTATATGTGTGTATGTTTGTATTTGTGTGTGTGTGCCTATTTGTATGAATATATTGTGTGTTCATGTATGTGTATTTGTTCAAATATTCCTGTGTAATTGTGACGACTGTTTTGTAGGTCTACCCCCCCTCCCCCTTAGTTGTGCATGAGAGATAAATATTGCCAATAATCATGAGGATAAATATTGACAATAATCATGAGGATAAATATTGCCAAAAATCATGAGGATAAATATCACCAATAATCATGAGGATAAATATTGCCAATAATCATGAGAAATTAACTACCATGAGCTCTCCACAGGAACGTGCTGCAACTCAAGATATCCCTTTCGATCTTGCAAGGAGCGAATTTAATGTTGCAAATAGTGACTCATAAAACACAGTCCCTGTCGTTTTATTGATTTTTTTTTTTTGATTTTTTTTTTTACAATGTCTAAGTTCTCTGGATTTAAACATTTAATTCTGGGAATGATCGAAATTCTTATATTCAAGTTTTGTTATTTTAGTTTTGGTTTTCATTTTTTGTTGTTTACTGTTTGCTTCTTTTAGTTGTTATTATCATTATTGTTATTATTGGTAATATTAGTAATCATGCTATTATCTTTCTTTACTATCATTATCGTTAGTATTATCATTTATCTTGTTATTGTCAATATTCTTATCGTTGTTATTATTGTCATCATTAAGAAAATAGCAGTATTAATATCAACTTCATTATGTTTTATCACAATCATAATTTTTAATCTTACCATTATCATTATAATCATCATTACTGTTATCAATATCAACTTTTTCCTCCTACTACCAGCACCACCCTCACTATCATCATTATCCTCACTTTCATCATCATCATTAACCTCATCACTATTACCACTATCATTATCCTCATCACTATTATTATCCTCATCACTATAATTATCCTCATCACCATCATTATCCTCACCACTATCATCACCATCATTAACCTCATCACTATCACCAACCACCAAACTATCCTCAGACTTCTTCCGTAGCGCCCCTTGCGTGCCTGGAGTGACCTGGCACAGTGCCACTATAGAAAGCAATCTCTATACTTGACCTGTGTTTGGATGCGCCTTCGTGTTTGAACATGCATTAGCCTTTCCTTTTTCTTCTTCTTCTCCTTCTTCTTCTTTATTGTCTTTTATCTTCATCATTATCGTTGTTAATGTTATTATCATTATCGTTGTTCTTGTTGTTATTATTACCACTCTTGTCATTATTATTGTTATCATTATCATCGTTATAATCATTATTGTTATCATTATTATCGTCTTTTTATTATCATCATAATGCTCATTGCTATCGTAATGCTACTTTTATTATCACTAATATCATGAATATCATTATTATTACTATCATCATTGTTATCATCTTCTTCATTTTTGTTTGTTTGTGTGTGTGTCTGTATTCATATATCTATCTATCTATCTATCTATCTATCTATCTATATATATATATGTGTGTGTGTGTGTGTGTGTGTGTGTGTGTGTTGCAAATAGGTGTGTATGCGTGTTTCTGCGCGTGCATGCCCGTTCACGTGACAATGAGTGAAAGATACACAAGCAAAGTAAAGAAGAGAATGTTAAGAAGGGGAAGTATCCAAATAAAAGAGAGACGAAACCGAACAAGTGCAGAGACAATTCAGGAGAAACAGAGAAAGATAAAATAACGAAGGGGAACTAGGAAGGGAAAGAGAAGAAGGAATAGCCCAGATTGCACCAAGGGAAAGGTGACTGATGTTGCATCACGTTGCACGGGGAA
>BOPN01001254.1:242406-244906 GCA_017312705.2 Penaeus japonicus
ATAAATAAGAGGTTAATGAATAAATAAGAGGTTAAAGAATAAATAGGAGGTTAAAGAATAAATAGGAGGTTAAAGAATAAATAGGAGGTTAAAGAATAAATAGGAGGTTAAAGAATAAATAGGAGGTTTAGAATAAATAGGAAGCTAAAGAATAAATAGGAGGTTAAAGAACGAGTAGGAGGATAAAGAATAAGTAGGAGGTTAAAGAATAAATAGGAGGTTAATGAACAAATAGGAGGTTAAAGAATAAATAGGAGGTCAAAGAATAAATAGGAAGTTAAACAATAAATAGGAGGTTAAAGAATGAATAGGAGGTTAAAAAATAAATAGGAGGTTAAAGAATGAATAGGAGGTTAAAGAATAAATAGGAGGTTTAGAATAAATAGGAAGCTAAAGAATAAACAGGAGGTTAAAGAATAAATAGGAGGTTAAAGAATAAATAGGAGGTTAAAGAATAAATAGGAGGTTAAAGAATAAGTAGTAGGATAAAGAATAAGTAGGAGGGTAATGAATAAACAGGAGGTTACAGAATAAATAGGAGGTTAAAGAATAAATAGGAGGTTAAAGAATAGATAGGAGGTTAAAGAATAAATGAGAGGTTAAAGAATAAATAGGAGGTTAAAGAATAAATAGGAGGTTAAAGAATTAATAGGAGGTTAATGAATAAATAGGAGGTTAAAGAATTAATAGGAGGTTAAAGAATAAGTAGTAGGATAAAGAATAAGTAGGAGGGTAATGAATAAATAGGAGGTTACAGAATAAATAGGAGGTTAAACAATAAATAAGAGGTTAAAGAATAAATAGGAGGTTAAAGAATAAATAGGAGGTTAAAGAATTAATAGGAGGTTAATGAATAAATCGGAGGTTAAAGAATTAATAGGAGGTTAATGAATAAATAGGAGGTTAATGAATAAATAGGAGGTTAATGAATAGATAGGAGGTTAAAGAATAAATAGGAGGTTGAGTAATAAATAGAAGGTTAAAGAATAAATAGGAGGTTAGAGAATGAATAGGAGGTTAAAGAAACTGAAAGGGTTTTGCTACAAGGAAGGATTGAACTCTGTGGGTCTTTTCATCAATTATGTAGAATGAGATGGAATTATTTAAATGACTTTTTTTTAAAGATTAGGTATGTCGTAAGGAAAATTTAAAAGAACTTGATCCCAGTGCTATCTAGGTTATGTATTTATATTTGCTTCGATATTTTATTTACACATAAATAGCTTCATAAGTACAAGACCTACTTGACCTTAACTGTTTACCCAACCCTTGAAATTTCGGGAAGAAAATCTTTATATCTACATCACTATCATTATGTTATTAACGTTATATTAATAATAATTATTTAATTAATCATAGTATCTGGACATCGACTGCGTGAACACGAGAACAGTCTAGAGAACATAGAACTTAACCGTAATTGGCGAGAGAACATAGAACTTAACCGTAATTGGCGAGAGAACATAGAACTTAACCGTAATTGGCGAGAGAACATAGAACTTAACCGTAATTGGCGAGAGAACATAGAACTTAACCGTAATTGGCGAGAGAACATAGAACTTAACGTTAATCGGACAATGCAATCTTACTTTGCCATCAGACTTACAGTGAAAGTAAACGTTTCCAAATACGCGTAAAATGTCCAACTATCTATTCTGTTACATAAGGTTATTGTTTTGTCCACACAGCTGCCTGTCTGCAAGTCCACGCTGAGTTCTTCAGTAACTGTTGTCTATTTTGCTTATATCACGTTGATATAAGCATGATGCGTCTTAATCAAAACGGCAAGCAAATCAATATATACAAAGGCGTCTGTTTATAAGTTGATCAAAATTCACATCAGGTAGAAAAGCACGCCATGTGTTTCTTCATGATAACAGATAGCCTTTTAGAAATAACGATATGAAAATAAATACTTTGGTTTGGGGTCTACTTGATGTTCCCTGGATCTTATGTTCCTAGCCCCTATGTTCCTAGTCCCTATGTTCCTAGCCCCTATATTCCTAGTCCCTATGTCCCCAGCCCCTATGTTCCTAGTCCCTATGTTCCTAGCCCCTATGTTCCTGGCCCCTATGTTCTTAGTCCCTATGTTCTTAGCCCCTATGTCCCTAGCCCCTATGTTCCTAGTCCCTATGTCCCTAGCCTCCATGTTCCTAGTCCCTATGTCCCTAGCCCCCAAATTCCTAGCCCTTATCTCCTTAGCCCAGAGACGTTTAGCATTTTCTTTTTATAAAACAAAATGTCTGTAATATATTGTTAAATTTTCTCCTCCCACTCTCCCCTCCCCCCTCTACCTCTTCCTTCTTCCTCTTCCTTTCTTCTCCTCCTGGATCCCTTTATCCTCCTTTTCTTCCTCTTCCCAATCTCCTCCTCTTCGTTTTTTTTATTCCCTTCTCCTTCCCTTTCCTCCCTTCCTCCTCCTCCTCCTCCTCTCCCTCCTCCTCACCCTCACCCTCCTCAACTCCCTCCTCCTCCTCTCTCACTCCTCCTCCTCCTCCTC
>BOPN01001254.1:292016-297016 GCA_017312705.2 Penaeus japonicus
CCCTCTTCCTTCTCTCTCTCTGTCTCTCTGTCTCTATCAGACACAAACATAAATAGAGAGAGAGAGAGAGAGAGATACAGTAATAATAACACCAACAATGGTGATTGAAGAGAACCTCTTCTGAAGGCGAGTAACTAACTCACTAAAAACCGTAGCTCAAATAGTGGCGTCGGTAGGAAGAGAGAAAAGTGTTCTCGCGTTCTGCTCTCGCGTTCATTCCCTGTCGCCGGTTCAACACAACGCAAGAACGCCATGTTAGGTCAGCGTCAGCCGACCTCGTCTCGACACACACGTGCACGAACAGCCGACTGTCCTCACTCGATTTCTGTTGCTCGAACTTCCTCACTCTCTTCTCTTGGCCTCTTGACTGTTGGGTTCTTGACTGCTTGCTTTTCACCCGCCCAAGAAGTCCAGGTGTCGTGAGGGATGTGGCTGGATTTGGGCGAGTTTCTGTGAAACATGTAGACAAATACACGCAGGATTATACACGTAGACTTATACATGCAGGATTATACATGCAGACTTATACACGCAGGATTATACATGCAGACTTATACACGCAGGATTATACACGTAGACTTACACACGCAGGCAAATGCACGCAGACAAATAGACGCAGACAAACACACGCAGACAAATACACGCAGACAAATAGATGCAGACAAATACACGCAGACATATACACGCAGACAAATAGATGCAGACAAATACACGCAGGATTATACACGCAAACAAATACACGCAGACAAATAGATGCAGACAAATATTGCAATATTGATAATATGATAGGAAGAAGTTGAGTTATGATATTTATCATCATCGTCATTATTATTAACATTGTTATTACTGTTCCCCCTGTTTGTTATTATCATTACCACCAATTTATCATTATCGTAATGATAACGATATCAATAATGAAAATAATGATACCGGAATTTATAATAACAATAGTAATAATACTGATAATGATTACAATACAATAATGATAATAGTAACGACGATGGTTGAAATAGTAATAGAAATAAGCATATGGAGGAATCTAATGAACATCATGCAAATTATAGACTATGAGATGCTGATTGCGCATGACCTCGATCATACCTAACCTGAGAATTAGATACCAGTCGATGACCCCAAATGCCATGAGTTTTAGCCCCGCCCCCTGCGCAGTTTTCACTTATCATAGCATTTTCTGCAGTAGCGTTTATATTACGCAACCTTTCTCAACAGATGTCTCTTGATTATGTGGTTGGGATTAGCCACTCCTTGATAAGCCACTCCTTGATTAGCCACTCTTTCATTCCGCTCAATTACTAGTGTGATTTATCGGCAACCTTTCTGCGTTCGGCGAGTGGGCGGGGCGTTCGAGTCCGCGAGTCACAAAAAGTGGTCGCATTTTCTTTTTTTTTTAATCTCTGTGTCTATTATTTGTAGTATTTGTCTTAATTGTGTTATGACTCTATGCTATGGGAATGTTTATTATGATAATAATGAAAAAGGACGAGAGAAAAAGAATGATTATGTGCATTGATTTATATGTGACATACATTTACGGTATACGGTGAGCCGACCTCACATTCCCAGGGTCGGCATATCGAGCCCCGTCCACTGTCGCCTGGCGGTCACCGCCGTGTCTGGGCAATGCGGTGGGTACGAACCAAGCTCCGGTCGAGTCAGCACTCGTTGGCACACTCTCTCACGAGTCAGCACGCGCTGACACAGGCGGGCTCGCCTCAGTGCATATAAGCCCGGCGAAGCATCTGCTCCGCAAACCTAGCTTATCCTTATCCTTATTTACGATATCCTACCAAATACTTTTGTTAGTCAAGCGCCGCCATGAGAGATTATGTGATTGGGCTGTGGTATCAATGTTGATCATCTTCGGCCGATCATAAAAAATAAAAAATCCCCAGTGAAACCGTCATGGGTAAAATGATCACCTTCTGACAGCCAGATATTGCAATATGAGTGAAAAGACAGTTTTAGATAATAATCATTGGTCATTTAAAAATAGACACAACGCTTGAGATGATAACATATAAATTTAATGCAAATAACGCAAATAACGATCACATTAGAATGTGATGACATGTTCACCTGGGTCATCATATGTCATCATAAACATACGGATGGCCATGATGATGATGGTGATGATGATGATTAAGATAATGATGATGATGTAACAATAACGTTACTGATAATAACAATAACAAGAATAACAATAATCATAGGCCCATTGATAACGACACTAACAAAAACATCAACAAAAATGCTAATGATGTTAATAATAAAAACGATGAAATAACATAACAATTGAACTGAGACCAGGAATTACATGAATGTCAAGTGAGTGAAAGAGACAGAAAGTGAAAGAGACAGAAATGTTTACGATTGGACTGAGAGTGTCAACGGATCTCAATTCAGTTCAGTAATTTGAGATTAGCGAAAGTATATTTCCGCCGAACTTGTTATAGCTACTGAGAGCTCAACTGATCATCAATACTAGACTGACGTTTTATAAACATTTAGATAAACAAATTTATGATTATTAGCATCACATACTAGTAGGTTAGCCCCGCCCCCACGCGAACTGAACTAGTGCTTAATTAAGACCGTCATGCACGAACATGCAGAAGTACGTATCTCCCTCGCTTCTCCCCTCCCCCCCCCTCCCTCCCACCCTTGCTATGTGTCTGCCTCTCTCATGTGTATGTGTGTGTGTGTGTCTGTGCGTGTATGTGGTATTATTGTGACTATTAAGTTATCAATGTTATCGTAATGATACTGAATTATATTATCACTTTTGTTAACATTATTATTATCATCACTGCCATCATTATAATCATTATCATTACTATCATTGTAATCATCAATATTACTAACATTATCAGTACCATTATAAATCTTATTGTCATGATAATGATAAAAAAAATATCCTTTATATCATCACTTTTATAATTATCCCCACAACAATCACAACGTCATCACCATAAAACGGTCATAATTAGCTTTATAGCATCACCAATATCACCATCACCATCGTCACCATCACCATCACCATCACGAATATCACAAACAATATAATCGTTGCTATGAGACTTAACTCAACATCCATGCAAAACAAAAACACAAAGACACTTTCACTGATTACTCACTCATGCGCGCGAATCGTAAGGGCTGTAAAGGGAAGGCTGAATATAGGTGGTGAATAATTATACTGTTTTAGGATGTGCACGCTTAGAAACAGAGAGGGAGGGGGGTAGGAGAGAGAGAGGGAGAGGGGAGAGAGAGGGAGGGAGGGGGGAAGAGAGAGAGAGAGGGGGAGGGAGAGGGAGAGAAGAGAGGGAGAGAGGGAGGGAGGGGGGGAGGGGAGAGGGAGAGGGGAGAGAGGGAGGGAGGGAGGGGGAGAGAGAGAGAGAGGGAGGGAGGGAGGGAGGGGGAGAGGGAGGGAGGGAGGGAGGGAGGGAGGGAGGGAGAGAGAGAGAGAGAGAGAGGGAGAGAGAGATGAGCAATAAGCCAAGCGCGCGAAAAGAAGAGAGACCTGGAGAGTAAACGAGCGAGAAAGAGAGAGAGAAGTGAGGTGTAAACAAAAGAGAGAGAGAGAGAGGGAGAGAGAGAGAGAGAGAGAGAGAGAGGGAGAGAGAGAGAGAGAGAGAGAGAGAGAGAGAGAGAGAGAGAGAGAGAGAGAGAGAATGAGAGAGAGAGAGAGAGAGAGAGAGAGAGAGAGAGAGAGAGAGAGAGAGGGAGAGAAGGAGAGAGTAATGGGGAGTAAACGAGAGAAAAAGAGAGAGAGAAGGAGAGCGTAATGGGGAGTAAACGAGAGACAGAGGCAGAGAGATAGAGATAGAGATAGAGAGAGAGAGAAAGACAGAGAGAGAAAGATAAGGATAGAACACCAGCAAAAGCAAACTACCGTATATGACGCACACGTCTTGCACGTCTTCATCACGATCGCAATGAATGCTAATATTGAAAGTATTTGAGTTTGAAAATAACAAAAAGATAAAAAAAAACAGCCTTTGCAAGATAAAAGGCACCTGGTTTATGTATATTGTCAATATGTGCCTCACGTATGATATATCTATCTATCTATCTATCTATCTATCTGTTTGGATTAATTTAACAGTCTCCGAATTATGTGATTGTGTCTCTATGGATTTTTGCAATATCTTAACAATTGCTTATGAAGAAAAGGTGTGTTTTGAATTCATGTTGTGTTTTGTAAAGAAAGATTTTGGTTTCCAGGGAAGTTGCTATTTCGTTTGCTGCCATCTTGGTGAGAAGTTTATATACCATAGGGAATAGAGCGATGGGGGGGGGGGGATCTCTCTCCTTCTCTGTATCTATCTATCTGTCTGTTTATCTATTTATCTATCTCTGTTTCTATTTCTTTCTATCACTCTCTCTCTTTCTCTTTCTTTTCTTCTCTCTCTCTCTATCTCTTTCTGTTTCTCTCTCTCTCTCTCTCTCTCTCTCTCTCTCTCTCTCTCTCTCTCTCTCTCTCTCTCTCTCTCTCTCTCTCTCTCTCTCTCTCTCTCTCTCTCTCTCTCTCTCTCTCTCTCTCTCTCTCTCTCTCTCTCCCTCCCTCCCTCCTTCTCTCTCTCTCTCTTTGTTCTCTCTGACTTTGTTCTTTATTGTCCAAAAGTGATCACTACTCAGGTTAGAAAATAGAAACATATGATAAAAGGAGGAAACACAAATGTGACAAAGTACCATTCTCCATGTGTGAAATGTCTTCTTTTCAAAATGTCTTCTTTTTTTTAATAGTGATGGGCTGGGATCAGATAACACAGAGTTGCATATAGATTGAAGACTCACCATCGCAAAACTATTGGCAATTTATTAAGGTTAAACGTGAAATAAAAAAAATATATGTACAATAATTTGCCTTACTATAAGAACACTATAACTAAAATTATAAGGTTAGAATATACACAATTTCAAAAAAAAAGTTAAAAATAGAAAAATAAGAAAAAAAATAAAAAAAAGATAAAAAAAGA
>BOPN01001254.1:312016-322700 GCA_017312705.2 Penaeus japonicus
ATAGATCTGTAAAATATGAGGAAGACAATGGACTGATTTACCGCATTTGTGTCCAAAGTAAGAACGTGCGTGAGGTGAGAATGAAGTAGTTAGCAATGCCTAGTAGTCTGCATAATGCCATGTCAACAGCACATGACTTCCGCTTATCAGGTCACTTCTCACATAGAATGACTGCAGATAAAATTTTCCAAAAGTTTGAAAACCGCCTGTGCCACTTTGATTAGACCAACGAGGAAAGTTTTGCTTCGTCTGCCAAATACTGAATGCCACTTCGATAATATAGTAGTCACGTAGTTGATGTCACGGCATTACTACAGAAATTACGAGAACACGGTCTTACAGCTGGTCCTGGTAAATGCTTCCTAACTTTTCATGAAATAAAGTACCTTGGCTTTGTTTTGGGTAATAATTGTCTCCGTCCTCTTCCTGATAGAATCAGTGCTATAATGGATATGCCTCTTCCTCAGAATAAAAAAAACAATTACGGTCTTTTCTAAGTACTGTATCATTTTATAGAAAGTTCTTTCCTAACCTTTCAGATATAGTTGCTCCTGCCAACGTACTTCTGAAAACGTTTAGCAGTAATGACCTTAAATGGACAAATGAACAAAGAGAAAGGATTAATATCTTGAAAGAAAAACTAGCTAACCCTCCTTTACTAGTTCTCCCTGATTGTTCTAAGACATTCTATCTAAGAACTGATGCTTTAGACGCGGGTTTGGGGGCTGTGTTACTACAAGAATATGACATGTTAATTAATGCCTGTTGCCTATGCAAGCAGGACTTTTTTGGACCGCGAGAGGAAATCTGCAACAATGGAAAGGGAGTGTTTGAGCATAGTCTGGGCAATTGAAAAGTTTTAATATGATCTGCATGGTAAGGAATTTGTCTTATAAACAGACCAACAGTCATTAACTTATCTGGGAAATAGGAAAATTGGTCATGGGAAATTCATGCGCTGCTCACTTTCCTTACACCCGTACTTCTCTTCACTGAGGTGCATGTAATACAGGTGCCGATATTTTGAGTCGAAGTGCTTTCCAGTGAAACCAATTCCCAAAAATCCCTGATTTTAGTCAAATTGTGGGGCTTTGTACAGGGTTTGTTCATTTTCACTGTACGGCACTAATTTAATATACGTGAGAAAGCTTCAATGAGTGCGTGTGTTTTGTGAGCGTTCGTATGAATCTTGTGGTTCAGTTTTGAAGCTTCAAAGCGAGGTGAGCTGGCTAGCCGCTCAAGCTCTAACCACCTCGCTGAGCTCCGATCTCCGCACCGCCTCAGTAAGTGTCCGTATTTTCTATGTATGTGATACATCAAACCTTATAAGATGTTTAAGTTTTAGTTAATTTAATTTATACGATTTGGGTCTTGTGTTGTTACTTTTATTGTTGATTGCTCTTTATAGCCTCCTATAATTATACTAGACACCTGTCAACACCTGCTGACCCCGATAGTACGATCTGTCGTGGTTGTGCTGGTGGCTTTTTTATTATCTTTCTTTTTTTCTTTCTTTTTGTCACTGAGAGTGTCAATTACTATACGCTGTCCACAGAAGCGCCCCTTCGCCACTCTCCTCCGCGGAATTCGACCCCGATTGGGATATTAAATATTATTTGTATTATTTCTTCATGAGCGTGGAATATATATAGTGCAAAGATATTTGCGTTTATTAAAAACCTTGGATGAGCCATCAAATATAAAGGACATTTCAAAAGAACTAGAGGGAGTTAATGGAAGAAATAACCCTAACCCTCAGCAAGTGGCGCAGCGAGCAGGATATCCTTGTGAAAGAGATTATCCAACTATCATAATTGTCCATAGTTTTCTGACTATTTCTGTCTGTCGGAAGGCATGTTTTGCACTGCGGGGAAAGGAGGCACTGATGCTCATAGCTTGAGACGCAACGTGTATCTATGGAGGTGAAGGGAAGAAAACTTTTTTTTTTTTTTTTCCTTTTTCTTTTTTCTTTTTTTTCTAAGTGCAGTGCTGATAGCGTGGTGACTTAAGCAAATAAGTGAGACTTTTTATGTGTATCAGTCAGACTTGATATGTATATATATATATATATATATACGCATATGTATATATATGTATATAGGTATATATCTGTATATGTACATATACAATATATATATATATATATATATATATATATATATATATATATATATACATATATATATATATATATATACATATATGTATGTATATATGTATATTATATATATATACATATATATATATATATATATACATATATGTATGTATATATGTATATTATATATATATATATATATATATGTATATATGTATATCATATATATATATGTATATATACATATATATGTATATTATATATATATACATATATATATATATATATATATGTATATATGTATATCATATATATATATATATGTATATGTACAATATACATATATATACATATATATACATATATATATGTATATATATGCATATGCATGTATGTGTGTATATATATATATGTATATGCATATATATGTATATATATATATATATGATATATATATGTATATATAATATATATTTGTGTGTGTATGTGTTTGTATATATATATACATACATATATATAATATATATATATATATATATATATATATATATATATATATATATATATGTGTGTGTGTGTGTGTGTGTATGTATGTATGTGTGTCTCCATACACGCATGTGTGGATTAACAGCTACACAGACCGACGGACAGAAAAAAGGTATTTTCACCATCCTCTTCCTCCTCCTCTTCCTCCTCCTCTTCCTCCTCCTCTTCCTCCTCCTCCTCCTCCTCCTCCTCTTCCTCCTCCTCTTCCTCCTCCACCGAAGAAGAAGAAGAAGCCCTCGGCACCGACAGGTTGAAGTCAGTCTGGCTGCAAAAAAGGGTGTCTCGGTGCTACCTAGACCTTTTTTTCCCGCCCGTCTTTTTCAACTTCTTTAAAGGTAAAAATAAAGAGAAAATGGTGGTATGGAATTTTACTGCAAACGGGAAATATTAATTGGTGCAGTAAAATATATATATATATATACATATGTGTACACACACATTCACTCACACACACTCTCATTCGCACACACACTCGCACACACACACACACACACACACACTCACACACACACTCACACACACACTCGCGCACACACACACACACACACACACACATATATATATATATATATATTTATATATATGTGAATATATATATTTATATATATAGATATATATGTATGTATATATACATATATATCTATATATATAAATATATATATATATATATATATATATATATATATATATATATAAACTTTCTTGTTTACCATTGCTTCTCTGCATTTATAATCATTTATAAATCATAATTTTTCTATAATCCTAATCAATCATGAAACAAGTAGAAACGCGGACGGCTGATCATAGCAACAACAATTTAAAGAAGAATAACTGGGACCCCCCCCTAAAAAAATAACTAGGAACCCCTAAAAAACAACAACAATAAAACGAGGGAATAAAAAGTCACTTGACCTAAATCCATATTCTCACTTTTTTCGTCACCAAACACCTGAATCTTTTATGGATTTTTTACATAAAGGAACCCACCAGAATGATCCAGAATGAACCTTCTAGAATGATCCCTTTCAAATTCCTCTTCAGGTGTTAAGATTAATGAGATATTAGACGATACATTTAGGAAAAGACATCTGGCTACCGCGGTGCTCTCGTTTTCTTTTTACTTTTTTCACTCGTTTTCTGTGAATTTGAATGTTGAGGGGGGGACTCTATCATTACTGCATATTTTTTGTTATGTAATACATGTCACATTCTAAATTACGAGTTATGTCTGCTGTTGATAATGCCTTTAACTTGACCAGGAAAAGTTGGTCTTATGCAAACCCCTCCACCCCTCCTCTGTCCCCTCCCCCCTTCCTCTCTACCTAGACCCCTCCCGTCTCCCCCTCCTTCTCTTTCGCCACATCACTCCACTTCCCTCCTCCTCCTCCTCCTCCTCCACTTATTTCCTCCTTCCCTCTCCTCTAGCTAGTTGTCCTACCCTTCCTTCCACCTACCACTTCTCTCCCTCCCCCCTCCACTCCCCCTACCGCCCCCCCCCCCCTTCTCCCCCCACCTCTCCCTCTCTCCACCAACTCCCCTCCAGCCGCTCCCTCCCCCATCCCCTCCCCTCCCCTCCAACTACACTTCCCCCTCTCTCTCCTCTCTACTTGCTCCCCCATCCCCTTCTTCCCTCCCCTCCACCTACCCCCTACCCCCCTACCCCCTACCCCCTACCTTATCTCTCTACTCCCTTGACCCTTTTCTAAAAATACGTCAAGGTCGGGCGGGAGCTGTCTCTGTCGCCTTTGTACAAGTTGCATGCGCCTGGCTCTGCTGTTGCTAGCAATGATAATCAAGTATGTTAATCCCTGTTGCCTATGCAAGCAGGACTTTTTTGGACCGCGAGAGGAAATCTGCAACAATGGAAAGGGAGTGTTTGAGCATAGTCTGGGCAATTGAAAAGTTTAGATATTATCTGCATGGTAAGGAATTTGTCTTATAAACAGACCAACAGTCATTAACTTATCTGGGAAATATGAAAATTGGTCATGCGAAATTCATGCGCTGCTCACTTTCCTTACACCCGTATTTCTTCTCACTGAGGTGCATGTAATTCAGGTGCCGATATTTTGAGCCGAAGTGCTTTCCAGTGAAACCAATTCCCAAAAATCCCTGATTTTAGTCAAATTGGGGGGCTTTGTACAGGGTTTGTTCATTTTCACTGTACGGCACTAATTTAATATACGTGAGAAAGCTTCAATGAGTGCGTGTGTTTTGTGAGCGTTCGTATGAATCTTGTGGTTCAGTTTTGAAGCTTCAAAGCGAGATGAGCTGGCCAGCCGCTCAAGCTCTAACCACCTCACTGAGCTCCGATCTCCGCACCGCCTCAGTAAGTGTCCGTATTTTCTATGTATGTGATACATCAAACCTTATAAGATGTTGAAGTTTTAGTTGATTTAATTTATACGATTTGGGTCTTGTGTTGTTACTTTTATTGTTGATTGCTCTATGCAGCCTCCTATAATTATACTAGACACCTGTCAACACCTGCGAGGTATTACTGACCCCGTTATTACGATCTGTCGTGGTTGTGCTGGTGGCTTTTTTTATCTTTCTTTTTTTTTTTTTTTTTTTCTTTTTGTAACTGAGAGTGTCAATTACTATACGCTGTCCACAGAAGCGCCCCTTCGCCACTCTCCTCCGCGGAATTCGACCCCGATTGGGATATTAAATATTATTTATTTTATTTCTTCACGAGCGTAGAGTATATATAGTGAAAGGATATTTGCGTTTATTAAAAACCTTGGATGAGCCATCAAATATAAAGGACATTTCAAAAGAACAAGAGGGAGTTAATGGAATAAATAACCCTAACCCTCAGCAAGTGGCGCAGCGAGCAGGATATCCTTGTGAAAGAGATTATCCAACTATCATAATTGTCCATAGTTTTCTGACTATTTCTGTCTGTCTGTCTGTAGGCATGTTTTGCACTGCGGGGAAAGGAGGCGCTGATGCTCATAGCTTGAGACGCAACGTGTATCTATGGAGGTGAAGGGAAGAATACTATTTTTTTTTTCTTTTTTTCTTCTTTTTTTTAAGTGCAGTGCTGATAGCGTGGTGACTTAAGCAAATAAGTGAGACTTTTTATGTGTATCAGTCAGACTTGATATATATATATATATATATATATATATATATATATATATATATATATATATATACGCATATGTATATATATGTATATAGGTATATATCTGTATATGTACATATACAATATATATATATATATATATATATATATATATATATATATATATATATATATGTGTGTGTGTGTGTGTGTGTGTGTGTGTGTGTGTGTGTAAATATGTATATTTATATATATATATATATATATATATATATATATATATATATATATATACATATGTATATATATATATATATACATATACATATACATATATATACATATACATATATATACATAGATATGTACATTGTACATATATATGTATATATATGCATATGCATGTATGTGTGTATATATATATATGTATATGCATATATATATGTATATATATATATATATATATATATATATATATATATATATATATATATATATATATATGTATATATATGTATGTATGTGTACACACACACACACACACACACATGTATATATATATATATATATATATATATATATATATATATATATATATATATATATACATATATATATATATATATATATATATATATATATATATATATGTGTGTGTGTGTGTGTGTGTGTGTGTGTGTATGTATGTATGTCTCCATACACGCATGAGTGTATTAACAGCTACACAGACCGACGGACAGAAAAAAAAAGGTATTTTCACCATCCTCTTCCTCCTCCTCTTCCTCCTCCTCTTCCTCTTCCTCTTCCTCTTCCTCTTCCTCTTCCTCTTCCTCTTCCTCCTCCTCTTCCTCCTCCTCTTCCTCCTCCATCGAAGAAGAAAAAGAAGCCCTCGGCACCGACAGTCCGACAGGGTGAAGTCAGTCTGGCTGCAAAAAAGGGTGTCTCGGTGCTACCTATAATTCTTTTTTTTCTCCGCCCGTCTTTTTCAACTTCTTTAAAGGTAAAAATAAAGAGAAAATGGTGGTATGGAATTTTACTGCAAACGGGAAATATTAATTGGTGCAGTAAAATATATATATATATATACATATGTGTACACACACATTCACTCACACACACTCTCATTCGCACACACACTCGCACACACACACACACACACACACACTCACACACACACTCACACACACACTCGCGCACACACACACACACACACACACACATATATATATATATATATATTATATATATATATCTGTGTGTGTTTCTCAAAATCCTCAAGACATATTTCGTGATTCCTTAATAACCCAGTGACACGTTTCTCTCAAGCAATTCAATTCGCGAGGAATTTCCACTTCTTCCTTCCTGCTATTTGCCTTCATCGCATTAACCCCCCGCCCCCCACCCACCCATCCCTTCCCCTCGAGAACGACTCGAAAAGGGAGGAGATAAGAGGAAACAAAAGAAGCCGAAGAAGAGAGATAAGGAGAGGAAGGGGGTGGTGGTTGGGGGGGGGGGGATGGGGGGAGTGGGGGTGGGGGGGGAGGATTTATATCAGGGGAGGCGAGGAAAGTTGCCATAATGGATATAGGATCCCAAGAGCAGGGCGCTGGTCGCCGATAAGGTGGGATCGGAAGTGGCCTGTAATGACACCCACGCGAAACGTCGGTATAAATTTGTGTGCTTAGCCAGGGACGTTAATTAAAAAGGTTGTTTTAGCTGAGGTAATGAAGAAAATGATGTTTCATATGATGTTATAAGGGTGTGCGTGAGTATATGTGTGTATATGTTTACCTAGTTCTTCCCTAGTTGTGTAAAAGAGAGAGCTAACCTCAAAGTAATCCGTCTGATATATCTAAATTATCAGATATCCTTCTGAACTGATGTATGATTTTGATACATTTAATATTTTCTAGAAGGTTGTTCCATTCACCAATAGCTTTACTCGCAAAACTCTATTTATTCAATCTATTTTCAACATTCAACTTTGACCTTTGACTTCTCTGTCCAACTTCTTTGTTCAGTCAAGAGTGTCAAAGGGCGTTTTTTGCCTTTCTCGAACGTTCCTCGGTGTGCAACGAATGCTGGTTTTGTGGTTCTCTGTATCTCACCAATCTATTTCTTATCCTTACTGTACCTTTCAGTTGCATCTCCCAAGACCTCTTCAGCGTGTCTCTAAATAATGCGTTTTTATTTACATCAGATGGAATTACTACAGCTATAGCATATTCACTAGTAGTGTTAAGAATTCTGTGATCTTAATTGTACTTTCCACTTAAGTTTAGATCACTTTGGTCTTCTCTAACTTCTTTTTAAACTTCTTTTCCATTTCATTTACGATATCTTTTTCCACGTTGCTTTCAGTTTATGTGTTTCTTCAAGACTCCATTTTTAACTGTTTTTTTTATGATTTGTGATTACCGCCACTTTTTTTTCCAAAAACCTCAGCTTTTATTTTTTTCTAACTTTTGCTTGAACTTGTCCTCTTCCTTCCCCAGGTATTTTACTTCCTGTTCAGCCGTGAGTTTGCCATAACCCTCAACCAGCTGATTTACAATGGCTTCAAGAGCCCCGACTCAATCGTAGGCAACTATCAAATTCCTCAACGCAAACAAGTACAACTACAGACGGTGCGATGTCGTCAGCCTCGGTCGCCTTCCGGGTTGCCCTGACGTCGCTAGGTCAGCAATCGCCTATTTTTGAATCATTGTTTCTCCTATTATACTTTTTTCTGAATATCTTATACTGACTGAAGACTTGTGCTGCTTTTTCGAATACAGACTCACCTGCCTCTCTCTCTCTTTCTCTCTCTCTGTATGCATACATATATACATATACATATACACACACACACACACACACACACACATATATATATAAGTACATATACTGCACACACAAATCTTAATAAAACAATCACAGACCCAAACCATGAATAACATCATCAGAGGCAACGATGCAACAAACACAGCTGTATCTTTACATTGCTACAGGTAATGGATGAAAGCTTGCAATATAAACAAACCGGTTTAATAAGAGAGAAGGAGATACGCTTAATTTCACCGAGTGCGTGTTGCGAACATGTTTCTCGCCATGACGCAATCGCACTTCAGTCACTGCGAGTAACAATTAGTTTCGGTCTAATCGCTTTCATAAATTAAGTCTCAATAACCATTGGCTGAGCTTTTGTGATACGCTAGTCAGTTTAAGAGGATAGCAAAAAATATATTATATTGTTTTATTCTCTTTTAATAAGTAGGAGACGCAACATTTCATTCTTAAGTTATATGTCACTCTCACACACAGCAGTTTCATTTGCAAATGCACATGCATACAGATGGATATTGCGTGTGTGCGTGCGTGTGGGTGTGTGTGTTAGTGGGTGTGTGGGTGTGTGTGTGTGTGTGTGGGTGTGTGTGTGTTAGTGTTTGTGTGGGTGTGTGGGTGTGTCAGTGTGTGTGTGTGTGTGTGTGTGTGTATGTTAGTGTTAGTGGGTGGGTGTATGGGTGTGGTTATATGTGTGTGTGGATATATGTGTGTGTGCATGAGTGTGTGGATAAGTGTGTTGACATGTGTTTACATACAGCTCCATAACCGCCAGCAGGGAAAGGGGAAATTCAAAGCGGAAAAGAAAGTAGATGCAGCTTTCAACTTGCACGACTCCCGGTGTTGACAGGTCACAGACATCATTGCGAAGAGGAAAGAATGAGCTAATAGAAAAGAGGAACCGATCAAGCTAAAAGATTTACAGGTCATTTGTTACAAATATATATATATTTTCATCTCTTTCTCTCTTTCTCTACGCGTGTATGTGCTTACTATCGAATCCCCTTTGGATAAGATCCCGCACACATAACGTGATCGTCTTTTGTTTTCGGTCTGGAATTGCCAAGTCATCTATACTCGCCGATCGTGTCTAAGCTTCATTTCACTACGTAAATAATTACCTATATTCTGCCTCGAGGAACCGCAAAGATCTATAAAAATAGAGATACGTTATGCTTTCACTTTTTAGAAGAAAAAAAATACGTCATTACTTGCAACCGACTATTCAATTAGATGCATTTCAAACCGGTAGTATTCAATAAGCTATCAAATCAGCTGATTACAGTTGACGAAACCCAATGTCATGATCTATCTCTCAATCAATCTATTTATCTATACAAACGGAAACCAAATTAATATGATTTTTAGAGTTTTATCTAGCTATGTAGACCCCTTTATTTTCCTTTACAGTCCTTCCTTCATGTTAGCCATAACTCCTTTATTCGTGAATCAATTGAAAAATTACTTAGCCAACTGTAGTCTCCTTAGGCATTTCTTTCATGTCTATATCTTGTCTTCGCTAAGTACATACATTCACGGATATTCAAGCTAAACTCATGACTGGTATATGACGCGGGTTGTCATGCACGTCATATGCATTTTGTGCTTGACTTTAAGGATGAGGGATTTTTTTTCTTTATTTTGTTGTGCTATGCTTTAGGTATGCGTTTTTTGTTGTTGTTTTTTTCATTTCGTTTAGCATTTCTGTATTTGAAGGTTACTCGTTTCGAGGGAATATCGACTAGCGTGATTATTAGTGAAAATAGCCATCAGGGTGTCACGTTTGGTGAGGGTCACACACGCACACGCAGATATATATATATATATATATATATATATATATATATATATATATATATATATATATATATATATATATATACATATATATATATATATATATATATATATATATATATATATATATACGTATATATATATATATATATATATATATGTATATATATATATATATATATATATATACATATATATATATATATACATACATACATACATACATACACACACACACACACACACACACACACACACACACACACACACACACACACACACACACACACACACACACACACATATATAAATATATATATATATATATATATATATATATATACATATAT
>BOPN01001255.1:10000-20000 GCA_017312705.2 Penaeus japonicus
TCTCTCTCTCTCTCTCTCTCTCTCTCTCTCTCTCTCTCTCTCGCTCGCTCTCTCTCTCTCTCTCTCTCTCTCTCTCTCTCTCTCTCTCTCTCTCGCTCTCTCTCTCTCTCTCTTGCTCGCTCTCTCTCTCTCTCTCTCTCTCTCTCTCTCTCTCTCTCTCTCTCTCTCTCTCTCTCTCTCTCTCTCTCTCTCTCTCTCTCTCTCTCTCTCTCTCTCTCTCTCTCTCTCTCTCTCTCTCTCTCTCTCTCTCTCTCTCTCTCTCTCTCTCTCTCTCTCTCTCTCTCTCTCTCTCTCTCTCTCTCTCTCTCTCTCTCTCTCTCTCTCTCGCTCTCTCTTTCTCTCTCTCTCTCTCTCTCTCTCTCTCTCTCTCTCTCTCTCTCTCGCTCGCTCTCTCTCTCTCTCTCTCTCTCTCTCTCTCTCTCTCTCTCTCTCTCTCTCTCTCTCTCTCTCTCTCTCTCTCTCTCTCTCTCTCTCTCTCTCTCTCTCTCTCTCTCTCTCTCTCTCTCTCTCTCTCTCTCTCTCTCTCTCTCTCTCTCTCTCTCTCTCTCTCTCTCTCGCTCTCTATTTCTATCTCTCTTTCTATTTCTATCTCTCTCTCTTTCTCCTCCCCCTCTCTGTCTCTTTCTTTCTCTCTTTCTCCTTCTTCTCCCTCCTCCTCTCTCTCTCTTTCTCTCTCTAAACAAATACATACAGGCAACAGTATCTATATCTGTATGCAACAATATAGCGTCTGCTAACGAGCAGAATGACCCTAGACATAACCAGTAAACTTACTTAAAAAATACAGGTACTCTTCCCACATTTAACAAGAGCACTATGACCTTCAATAAACACCGCATAACACCCGTTGGGCAGCTCACCTTTAGCGTAATAATTCATTAAAGTAGAAAGTACTGTGTTTATCTTTCCTGATATGCGGAATTTATTGTGTACCTGCGTAGCTGATTAATATTATCTTTGTTCTTCTATATAGTGGTTTGATTGAGGTGAATAACGAAAATGACAAGTGAAACATGATATGATTGAGTGACAATGAATGTGATTAGGCGAATAATAGCGAGGAATATGATATGACGGAAATAATTAATGCAAACAGGTTGTGTTCATGTTGCTGACCGTTTTATGGATATGCAATATTAATCTATTTAATTAACCTCTTTATACCTATAACCTACATTTTTCATTTCATATACTTCAACAATTAAACATTTAAAGTCAAGGTTATACGATATTTTGCCCCAAATTATTCATATATTTTTTTCAGAAGTAGATTAACACATTCATTTCAACAATGGTACCAATATCTTCAAACCTTTATTCAATCATCCCTTATTTCCCGATCATCCATCTTAAATTTTCTCTCCATAGTTACTGAACCTCGTTGAAAATCCCAGCTTGGGAGGTACAAGGTTTCCTGATTTAGAAATTCCTGAGCGACGCGCGGGTCACCTTACGCCATGTTTGGGAACACATGAGTTTGTTTTTTAGCCCAGGTTACTGACTGAGCTTTATTTGTCCTTCTATTGATCGATAGAGAACAACAGCTCTCGCTATCAAACGCGGTGTTTTTTTGTTGTTTTTTTAGATTTCCTGGCTTCTGTTGAACACTTCGATAATTATGTTGTTTTTCGGAATTTGATGGTAAAGTGAATTGCCTCGTTTAAGGAATATGATACATTTATATGTTGTTTTAGTTATTGTCAAGCATTGTCACTATATAAGTAGATGGAAATATGTTGTAGTTCATTTTAGTATCAGCTACGTCCTTATTTTAAATTAAATTTATTTAAGCTTAATCGATATTAGCTCAACTGATAGGCTCTAATATCAATTCAAGATCAAGTTAAGACTGATCCTTAATTATCTGAAGATTTTCCTTTCAACAAGCAATTCCTGCGAAGGGCGTGACTCACAGCAATGCACTCGGAGACAAACACCAAAACGTTAGAGAGTGCATCCTTTCTCTCTCATTCTTTAAAATCTACTTCGTTTCTTTATCATGTTTTTAAATGGCTACGCATCCGTTGTCGTTTGGCCAAGCACCCCTTTCGTTTAGAGGAAGTGAGTGATGCCGCTCGTTTTTTTTTTTTTTTTTTTTTTTTTTTCTTAATTCTCGATTGTTGAATTTGTCTAAGATTGGACCTCTGATTTAATTAGTTTGTGTTCCATCAGATTACAAAATGAGTACTTGGTTTTTATCATTATTATTTTAATTCTCAGAAATCATTTCGAATGCGGCGGCGTGAACTAAATAAGTCCCAACAATCTCTGAACATAAACTAAAAAAAATGTGACACCATATAGATATTTAATTCGCCTTTCAAAAGATGTTTCGCACTAGTAAGCGATAAATGAGAACAATGATATTGAACAGACGCTGTGCAACACTATCAACAGTCTTCCTGGAACGAGAAAGCGCTTAATGTCTGGGTTTTCATTTGATATTCAGCCAGTGTTAACAGCAGAGCCCATACGTTTGCCAGTTGGTGGTGTCAAGACATAAAAATACCATAAACATAGGCCTAATTTTTATATTTTTAGGTTGATTGATTAGTCTTTCGTACATTTTCTATTTCAAAAGGGTGATTCTTTTTTTTTTTTCCTTGGAGGAGAAGATTCAATAAGTCAACTTGAAAAATACCTTAGATTTTATACTATCAAATAAAAATTATAATAGCGCTTAGTGTTGTTTTTTTCTCCTGCCAATGGCTATATCTGGTGCTAAGGTTGAACCATATAACAATTGCATTTTTTTTGTTTGTTTGTTTGTCTAAATGATAATTTTAGTTTTTTTCATATCAAAACTCTATATCTTTGAATCTATTCTCCTGTGCCATTTGTTAATCCTTTTTAGCATTTCTTCCCTTTTTCATTATGAAATTATGCAATTTATTCCACTTTAACCTAAATTCTAAGAGAGCACGATTCACACACACACACACACACACACACACGCACACACACACACACACACACACACACACACACACACACATATATATGTATATGTATATATATATATATATATATATATATATATATATATATACATATACATATATATATATATATATATATATACATATATATATATATATATATATATATATATATATATATTTATATATATATAGATATATATTACTAAAAGGTAGTTAACAACGTAAAAATAAAAATAGTTAAACGACACTTTAAAAAGATGATGATTAATGAGAATGATAAAAGGTTAACGAGAAATATGTATATATTTTTAAAAAATAAGAGCGAGTTTTAAGCAGTAAAAACACAAACTGAGTTGATTACATAACACAAGACATAAAAAAGAGAAATCTTACATAGAAAAAAATCTGAAATCATGTACACATAAACATACATACATATATATATACACATATACACACACACATATATACGCATTTAAGTGCCGATAGACTAATTCACAGGCACACAGGGACATAAGCACACACATATACGTAAATACTTGTTTCATATTAGACTTCGGAATGCACCAGTGGGGGTTAACCACTTGTCCTAAATTTAACTGTCGGACACCTAACCTTTTTTTTCTAAGAAGTTATGCGTAAATCCATTACCAGTGACGTCTTATGGGCACTTTTATGTTACAAGCATAATTTCATCAGATCCGGTCTTGATATTTTATTCTTGTAATTATCTGGTCAGCGTTTTCTGAGACATATTAGCAAATCTTCTGTGGCCGGTTGCCTTTGGTGTTTTCTTAAAAGTCATACCCCCTGTAGACCATTCGTCTTATCATGATTTTTGTCTAAATTTCCTGTCTTGAATAGGATAACATTTGTTGTTGTTTTTTTCAGTGGTAATGCAAACTTTGACCTGGAGGTTTTCGAACGTTTTTACTGATATGGATTTCGTATATGCCGTCAATCCTTGTTCCAGTACCACTATGCTGTTTTTTATTAACAATAAAAACGAATCGCAGGAGTCATGGACATTTTGAACTAATTTTATTTTACTTTTTGTGCATTGCTATACCGAAGTCATAAAATATCCCCATTGCTGTTTTGAAGTACAGTAATTAAAAGAGTATAAATAAGGCTGTTCATGGCTCTCGGGAATAAAGACGACACAAGAGTATTTTTTTGGATTAATTTCCATTTGCACGACTTAAATTTCTTCAGACAAATTTCATCTTCCGAATCGACAATATTATAATGGTTATCCCTAGTATGTACAAAATACTTGTTTTCTGTAATGAGAAATATTATAGAAACTGAGAATTTGACAAGAGTAACTAAAATAAATTGAATTTTCTCGATTTATAAAGTTCTCTTTTCATTCTATATTTCTTGATTATACTTTTATATCTCACTTTAGACCTATTATAACTGCAATATAGTGAAAAATAGAATTTGAATTGTGCAGTTAAAAGAAAGCTATTCTTAAGTGAGTAAACAACAAAAATGTACATTTTCTGCAATCCGATATACAGAAAACGGTTTAGTACTTTGACGGGGACATTATCAAAATGTGCAAACTAGTCAATTGTACTGTGATATTACACAACAGACTTTCCTCTGTTGATTATGATTATAGTTAAATGTCCCCAGAAATAAAAGTGAAAGAGAAAGAAAACGGGAGAGAAACTACCAAATTTACAAATAAAGACAAAGGAAAAAAATGTAGATATTCTCGTAAACGTTACGGTCTCAACAAAAGAGAAAAACAAAACAAATAGTCCCACACAATCCTGCGTCCTCCGTACCTTCCTAGCGACGGACATGGGCTTCATTCCTTTAGGACACGCGGGGATGGTCTTCCTGCACGTAACTTCAAAGATTTCATCAGCTGTCATGTCCTCCTTGCGAGAGTACTTCTTCATAAAGGCCATCCCGAGATCGTCCAGGAAGTGAACTGTGGTGTAGAGGATGCCGATGTAGAATATAGTGAATGATAATAGAATATAGGACAGATTACTGGTAGGTAGTAAGTGGTAAATGGTAACATTTTGCCGATGAATTCGAAGGATAATTCATTCGCTTCCTTAGTGAGAGGATGGGTGGATGTTTCTTGCAGGAAGAACATAAGAATCACTTTTGTGAATCGAGGTTCTCACGTTTCACGAAATTTTTATGAGGGTTAGAGAAACTGTTATACTTCCTATAAAAAGTATGTACTTCATATAAAACATGTTAATGGTGATGAAAGGGCTAGATTCTGTTTTCACAGTAGATGGAAGTGGAAAGTGCCAAAAAAATAGGTACAGCGCAGGAGCTATTCACCATCAACAAACAACAGGAATGGTTAACTTAAAGAATGGTTCAGAACCCTAAATCCTATAGAAAACAAAAACAAAATCAAATGTTACAATAATAAATCTTTAGTTAAGCCTGGCAGTTAGTTTATAAAGTAAACTCTTTATAAACAACAATCTTGACATAGAGAAATACGAAACGAGGGTAACCAACATAGAAAAATAATCTCTCTCAAACTGAATTTAAACCCGTAGCCGTAGTAGGTCCTATAACCAATTGATCATGCGGGAAAGAGTGATAGGGAGGACAGTTTCTTTCCGTCCAGACTTTGAGTCCAGTCGAGGCCAGTTCTCACAGCTGATGAGACTGGGAGGGAGCTGGCCGAGCACGAACCTACGACCTAGCCATTGTAAAGCCAGCGCTTAACGACGACCCATACCTCCATGGCACTTCACTAATGTTTAACAAGCGGAATAGTGAGTGAAAGTTTTATTGACCAGACACGATGAAACTTAATTACTACATAGCGAAGAATGCGGGCACTCACAGTTCCTCGGGTTCTTAGTGGCAAATTAGAAGTTCTCAACTCAGATTCTAGCATAGCTGTTAACATTCACACCTTTGATGGTCAGCGGAACATATGCCACAAGCCAAAACAACCTTTACAAATCCACATCCTAATTATTCAATTAACAATAGATGTACACATAAACACTTCATTTGATAACAATGAAATTACTTATGAATAATTTATATGATTGATATAAAATGAACACATGAAACCTTCGTACGATCAACATTAAAGTTACGCATGCACACTTCATAAAACATCATTTACCCCTAAACGCCTCTTATATTAACTTAACATTTACATATAAACACTACATACTAAATAATAGAACATAATTTATCTGTGAACATTCAAAATAATGATATTTACACGATAATTTCGAGCAATTGAAACAAGATCTAGAGAGAACCGACTTACCTCTGATGCCCGAGCACAGTCTAGCCATCTTGGGCGGAGAGAGCACGTAGGAGCGCAGTCTGTCGGTGCTGCAGATGGCGAGGAGGGCCGCGTCGATGTGGTCCTCCAGGGAGCCCTTCTCCTTCTGCCACTTCGTCAAGAGGCTGTCCAGCTCTGCCCACAGGATGTGCGTTGTATGGATGAATATGTATATTTATTTAAATCTCTCTCTCTCTCTCTCTCTCTCTCTCTCTCTCTCTCTCTCTCTCTCTCTCTCTCTCTCTCTCTCTCTATATATATATATATATATATATATATATATATATATATATATATATATATATATATATATATATATATATATATACATGTATATATATGTATATATATATATATATATATATATATATATATATATATATATATTTATATATATATATATATATATATATATATATATATATATATATATTATATATATATATATATATATGTGTGTGTGTGTGCGTGTAAAGAATATGCACATAATACACTCACTTTCTCCCTCTGTACATACGTAAAAGGAGAAGGTTCGTACAATGAGATATTTCCTTCTGTCAACAAACCACTTGAATACTATTTCAAAAGGATATGAAATATATTTATTTGTTTATCTATTTCTGAAACTATTTACTGACTTTTCAAGTTCCAATAATATTTAGGTGCCTCAATGCAATTTCGTGCACGAGGTATAAGGAAATTTGTGGAGGATTCATTTTCCTTTCTTTCGAAATAATGGAGCGATTTCGAGACTATGTCTTTTTTCTTGTCATACTTTTATGAATGGCAGAAAATAGAAATGGGTCATTTGAGAGAGAGAGAGGGGGAGAGAGAGAGAGAGAGAGAGAGAGAGAGAGAGAGAGAGAGAGAGAGGGGGGGGGGGAGAGAGAGAGAGAGAGAGAGAGAGAGAGAGAGAGAGAGAGAGAGAGAGAGAGAGAGAGAGAGAGAGAGAGAGAGAGAGAGAGAGAGAGAGGAGAGAGAGAGAGAGAGGAGGGTAAGAGAAAGAGGGGAAAAGAGAGAGAGAGAGAGAGAGAGCGAGAGACAGATACAGAGACAGATAAAAAGAGAGAGTAGATTTCACTTCCGTTTTCCTGTGCGGAAAAAAACAATCAAAAAATCAGTTTCGTTTGAGTACAATATTTATGTGCTTCATTTCCGTCAACCTGCCACTATTTTTCTCCAGAGAGGATTATCAATTTATCAGCTTCATCTTTCTTCGCCCTTTCTGCCTTTGTGCATCTCTCTTCCTGGTTGCCATGTTGTCATTTAGATATGGCGGATTCGTGGGAGGAGGAGAACGGACTGACTTTTTCTTGCTCTTAATCCTCTCTTTACTCTCGTTCTCGATTTCGATATATATATATATATATATATATATATATATATATATATATATATATATATATATATATATGTATATATATATATATATATATATATATATATATATATATATATATATATATATATGCATATCTATCTATCTATCTATCTATCTATCTATATATCTATCTATCTATCTATCTATATATATATATATATATATATATATATATATATATATATATATATATATATATATATATATATATATATATATATATATATACACCGCTGTCCAATGCGAATTACTTCATATACCCAATGTAAAAAATATACGTGCTTGATGCCTAAAAAAATGAAAGTGTCAGTAATTCATTGCAGCGTATTGCAAGGTATGATAACATTGGAAGAAAAACAAAATTAACATCTATGATTCAGCCACTACTTACAATTTTTCTATCGATTTTAAACATATATATTAATAGTTCCGTTATTGCATAACTGGGAATAAGCCACAGACTAGAGTTCTGATGATAACAGAACATAACACCACGTATCCTTAATATAAAAAAAGAAAGTAAAAGATATAAAAAAAGAATAATAAGAATAAGAATAAGAATAAGAATATGTCTTTGATATCTCCCGAATTCCTTCAATGAAAAAAAATAATACCAACAAACAAGGCAAAAGCAAACGAAATACGTATATAATATATATCGTTCTAGTGTCATGTTCCAAAGGGTGATGCCCGTTATTAGTACGTTTTCTGGATACTGTGCTTACGTTCGACTTTCTTCGGAGTAGCATTACGTAATCACACCTATGGTACTGTAGGAGTATATACTTGGACTTGAAATATTTATTTTCTAAGTGTAATTAATTCTTTCCTTCCTCTCTCTCTCTCTCTCTCTCTCTCTCTCTCTCTCTCTCTCTCTCTCTCTCTCTCTCTCTCTCTCTCTCTCTCTTTCTCTCTCTACTTATAGTCTATACTTAAGTAATTATCTTTTTTCTTTTGTTGTTCTTTATTGACAAAGTACAAGTCGATATGCGGGTCCCCCCAAAAATGAAGATTTGGGATCATAAAAGTAATAATGATAATAAAAATAACGATAGCAACAACAGCAACGACAATGATCATATTGATAATCATGACAATGATAAAAATGATGACAATAACATTTTCTTTTTATTCCAATTAAATATCTTCGTACTAATAAGTCAAAGATTTGCGAATTTACGTTTCTCATTTACAGACAAAGAAAAAAAAACAAGTACACAGGGCCATGCATCATAGTTACGTCATTATAGCAACACGTGATCTACAGAAAGTAAATAAGCTAGTCATTGTTGAATGTCTTTGAGAATGTATCGCCACGCCAGGTGATTTGTATCTATGTATATGATCACAAAGATAAGTTGTAATAGAAACCTTTTTTTTTTATCAGTGAATGTAACTTTCCCGATAAAGCGAGTTAAAATTGCGATATTTTTTTTGTTTTGTTTTTCGTTCAAAGATGAAGAAACGAAGTGCATTCGGAATAATTTCATATTCCGTTTCCGTATGAGGAATCGCGACTTAAAGATCCAAGAATTAGTAATCCATTTACCAGTTGAATTCTGACAGTCACTATTATCAACAATACATTACAAATTAAGACCTCTAAGACAGAAGGCAGACTAAATAGTCTATTTATCACTGTACATATAAATATTTCAACACCAATATTCACGTACCAGCATATATATCAACCGTGCACAAAAAGAAGAAACAAACACACCATGAACCTTTATCTTTAAGCGTATCTAAAGGACAATGCATCATCAGCTATATGAAAGATAACATACGCCAAGAAAACCGTTAACGCTGCCAGATCCACAACGATTTGAAAGGCAATATTGCGCGGAGTTTCATGGCTGTGTCACGATGGCCTTTCAGTATCACGGCTCTGAAGGACCGAAATGCCCCGTATTATCCGCTCAAAGAATGCCAATCTCTTTTACCATCGGATTACATTAAGAAAAAAAAGGGATAATACAACTCACTCTGACCCCGTACTTTGGAAAGGATAAAATGGTGGTAAGGTTAGGTATTTTTTCGGGTTACCTGTGGTGTATATTTAGGCGAAATGAGGCAAAGGCAGCAAAACACTGGTATTATTTTGTGTGGAAGTCAAATTAGCGTGTGTAAAGAAAGGTATGTGGGAGTGTGTATTCTCATGTGCATTTTATGACTGACTATCACTGACCTGAAGATGAAAAACAGTTTTTCGCTCTGAATAAACTCCATCTATGAATTATTTAGTAAGCTGTTTATGTAAGGAACAATGACAACCCTTGTTCCAAAGACATATCTTGCATAATTTAATATTAATAATGATTATCTCCATAAAACCAGCATCCAAAGACGTGATGTGGCACCTTGTCGAGGACTTAAAAATCA
>BOPN01001255.1:52500-57500 GCA_017312705.2 Penaeus japonicus
GTGTGTGTGTGTGTGTGTGTGTGTGTGTGTGTGTGTGTTTGTTTGTTTGTTTGTGTTTTGTATTTGTTTGTTTGTTTGTTTGTACGTACACATGCATGTGAAGGATTTATACTGTAATGTGTTTTACACAAAACAATGAATTGAAAATCACATGAATATGCTGGAGGCCTTTTTTCTATATTGTAACACAAATGTAGCCCACTCTGCATCTCTTGCATAGTATGCCTTGAAGAGGCAATATAGTATAAAGGTCTTTTGTCATATTCAGGCGTTTTCCTGTTTTTTCCTTTGTTGTTTTGTGTGCAACACATGTACGTGTGCATGTGTGTGTATACGCGTTTAAGTTTTATATTGGTATCTCAGTGTTTGTATATTTATTTATTTATTCATTTATTTAATTTTTTTGTTTATAAGTATTTTTTGTTGTTGATTATTTTCCAAATAGCTGCTACTTTTTCTTAGTACTTCAAATACAACCTTAGTAAACCGTCATATGAGTCATGAAATAAATTGCTTTTTCCTTCTTCTTCTTCTTCTTCTTCTTCTTCTTCTTCTTCTTGCCTTTTTTTCACTGTCAGGTTAATTTGCATTTGGATTTATAATTTGACCTTCTGTGCTATGGATACATAGATTTTTTTTTTGTATTCATAATTCATAGAGAAGCCATATGATATAAGAAAATAGGTTTTTGTTATTTACTTTGGCTTTAGTATGTATTTATGATTATCACATAGTATGTTGCATCATTTAATTATTTTTAAAGGTATTTAGTGCACTTCTGTGATTCTACTAAGGTAGTATTACATTCCAAAAGGCAGATTCATCAGTCAGTAACCTTTTTATGTTAGAGGAACAGCTCTTAGCTTTATTTTCTGAAGCCTTGGATACATGAAGATATGAAGCTGCACGATAGAGTTTCTGGACACCCTTCCAACTGATCCCCCCAAAAATGCCATAATACTATTTCGATGATGTTGCTGGATTCTTGCGTGATTCCGCAGCTGTTGTGGCACTATTGGTTGGCGGTTCAGAAACACACTTTCAGTTGTGTCTTGTTTCCCGATGGAAATGGGAGATGGTCAAGCGACAGTCCAGGTTGCAGAATGTCTAGACAAAGAAGACGCAGTGTGGCCATGTCTCTAGGTATTCATGCGTCTTGATTGTCTTAAGACTTTGCATCTTGTAAAGAGACACTATAGGGAGATTTTAGATGTTAGTATTGTTTTATTTTAATGTTTGCATTGTTATTATGATGATTATTATTTTTATCATTATGTTATCAATGTTTTTATTATTATTGTTATTGTTGTTGTTATAATTATGATTGTTGTTATTATTATTATTATTATTATTATCATCATTATTATTATTATTATAATTATTGGTATTAATAGTATTATCATTATTTTTTATTATCATTATCATTGTAATTATTATTATAATAATAATAATAATAATAATTATTATTATTATTATTATACTAATTATTATTGTTATTATAATAATTATTATTATTATTAATACAATCACTATATTTATCATTATATTTTTTATTGTTATTGTTATTATAATAATAATAATTATTATTAATACAATCACTATTTTTATCATTATATTTTTTATTGTTATTGTTATTATCATTTTTATTATTGAAATATTATATGTAATGTTTGGGTGTAACATTTCATTTACAAACTCTTGGGAGTTTGATGTTATTTTTATTGTTTATACAGATCAAGGTTTGTCAGGTGTTTTGTTTATGGTAGTTGCATTCAGTTTCAGAATTATCTTTGACTTTTGACTAATTACATTCAGCTACAGCCTAGGAGATGTGAATATAGAGGTTCAGTTATGCAAACAAAAACCTATTTGAGTAATGACAAAGGCCTGCTTTGGCAGTGTCACTTGTAATCTTAGTCAGTTGTGGATCCTACATGAAAGGAAGTGCTTGCCACACAGTACAAAGGGAAGTTGCGATTATTTATTTATTTATTCTTTCTTTTATTACCTTGCGGGATGTTGGTTGCTGGTTTGTCATCTTTTCTTTATAAAAAATATGATTTAAACTCTCTTGATTATTATTTCACTGGGGTTGGAAGCAGTGTCAGCATAGTTTTTAAAGTTTTGATTGATTGATTGATTTTTTTTATTTTTTAGAATAATTGATTAATTAACTTTTTTTTTAATGGGGTACTTTAGCTAGTCATTAGTTACAATAAGAGAGTTATTGTTTTGGTGTATATATAGATATTCATTGACTTGACATTTTGTTTGGATTTTTATTTGCCTGTGAGACGGATGTGAATCAAAGATGCCAAGCATTTGGACTTGTCATACTGCATTCAGCCATAATGGCAGGATTACACAGTTATGCAGAAATAAAGCAGCAGTTGGCCAAGCACCAAGACAGAGTTTAAGCGAGATTGATTTTACGGGTATGAATAGGCACAATTTTTCAGGCAGCTTATTTATTTGAATGATGTTAATCATATCTCACTCCTTTCTCGTCGCTAAGTGCATAGGTTTGTACGTAGAGGATTTACCAAGCAAGGAAGGCCGCGTGCCTTGGGCTTTCGGATTAGCATTGACTTGAATTCTTGTTGCCAGAGATTGATAATGTATGTTAGGTTAGATACTGGGAATTCCAGCCTATCCAATTGGAACTTTGTAATTCTTTGCTGTTCCTTATCTTTGTGTTATCCTCCCCTCCCCTCCCCTCAAAAAAAAGATAAAATGTGGATGTGGAATTCATGTAAGCCGATTTGGACATCATTTGTTGTCAGACGCTGTTACATATAAATTCATGCTCAATGTTGGGGGGATTTTGGGAGGTGGTTGTGAGCCGTTTAGAATTTAAATCTTGATAAGTTCTTGGTGTATGGGCAGGAAGTTTGTAGCTTCATGCTACCTTTGTGAAACTTCATGGGTTATATTCCACTACTGTTGCCTTGTATATAGGTGCTGTTGAAATATACAATTGTTCGGATGCGTAGACCTAGCTGTTGTCACTGCCATTTCTACATTGATTTGTGTGAATGTAATAAGATACAACTCCATTAATAAACACTACCATAATAAGTTCACAGCAGTTTTTATTCTGATCATTCATAGATATTTACATCTTCCTAATGTATTATTGTGAACATCAAGTAGAATTGTTGACGGCAATGTCTTGGAATGTTTGAACTTGATAGTGTCTAGTTTGTATTTTTCTTCGTATCTTTCAAGTCAAAATCTAAGATATTGTCTATATAATTGCATTAATATAATGAATATCAATGTAATTTCTGGACATGACAATTTTTTATGTAATTTTCTTTTGTTTTGTTTATCTGACAATACTACGTAAGTTACAGGGAAATGATGCAGGAATGTCATAGCTAATATTTAATAAGTTAAAATTGTTTTATAGCATTTGCCACCACTTATTAAAGAGAAGGAGTAAAGTTATTTGGGATAAATGAGCATTGGGAATTTTTCTGTGAAAAACTCGGCTTATGTAAATATTAGTCATACTTTTAAAAGATTCTTACATAGTTTATATTCAATGGGTGTCCAAATATGATGTCTGAGATAACTATTTTCCATTTGCTCAAACTAGGACTCATCTGTAAGTAGACTAAAAGTGGTTATTTTTTTATAGCATGCATCTCACTTACAATTGTTATGAACACCTGAACAGCACTGCTCACAAGGGTATTGTAGGTGATCCACTATAGTCAGGTGTTGAATAGAAGTAAAACTATGTCTTGTCACTTTATTTATGCACCTTTTTATATATATGTGGTGTAAGTTTGATGTTGCAATGAGCCTCTGTTTGGGCTGAAGTTGATTAATAAAGATCTGTTAGAAATACAGAATATTATATTGCACAGCAGTAATTTTTTTTATGAAAGTCAGTCATAGGTTGTCAGAGAGTAAGGTATGAAGGGAAGAAGCTGGAGGACAGTTACTGTAAATGCTAGCCAATTTTGCCATAGGGTATTTTCCTAGTTTTTATCAATCATAGCATCATTCTTAGGACAGGTATTAAGAGTCACTTTCCTCTGGTACCTCCTCACACTGCACAATATTGATGTGAATCAACACGGATTTTTATGGCAATTCCAAAAATTATAGCCACTTCTCTGTCCACTGATTTCTGCCTTTTAGGAATTTTAAAGTCACTTTTCTAATCCTAAACTGAATACAGGTATTTATCACTCAAGAAAAATCACCTGAACAACTCACCAATGTGTGTACATTGCACTGATGACTGTAATCTGTGTTCTATTTTTGGCGTGAGAAAACTCTTTTTTTTTCACCAGTCTTCAAAGAGAACATTTTAATGTAACCGTTACTTTATGTTAAAATATGCAAATGGTTGCTGATTGAGGGAAGTGAAGATCATTGTGTTGCAGAAATAAACGTTTATATTTATTTTTATTGCTGTATTTTTGTCATTTGAGCGTGGAAAGAATGACATATGTTGCAATGTTACATTTAAAAATTGTTGCACCTTTGTTGTTTGTGTAACAGGAAATGTTTATTGATGTAATTATTTAATAATGCAGGATAAAGTCTTCTTACACATATTTAGCTTTTAGTGTTTAAAAGTAATGCAGTGCTTAATGTTATTTATTATTTTTCCTTATTCAGGTATTATGTACATCTGTGGCACATTATACTGTACTTCTATTACATCACATGATTACATCCGTTCTTTACTGGAAGTTTTAGAATTACAAACTGATGTTTTGGGAGAACATTGTATCTTTTAAATAGTTTTGTTATGCTTTGTAATATTCTTCATATTCATAAGAAGTTACTAACCTCCTCTTGACTTGTTTTTACAGGCAGCATTGATGCCAGAAAACGGCGTGCTGGTTCCTTAGGGTAAGTACCAAATGGGTATTTTTTTCTTTCCTGTTTTTTCTCTTTGTCTATTTTATTTCTTATTTTCCCCATATTACTTGTGTTACTTAATATTTGTATGATTAATTTTAATCTTTCGGAAGTCG
>BOPN01001255.1:77500-92500 GCA_017312705.2 Penaeus japonicus
TGGCAGTAGTGATGATGATTATGATAATGATAACGATGGGGATATAATGATAATGATAATAACAACAACAAGAACAATAACAAAAATAACATAGTTAACGACACTACTTAAGTAAAAAGGAAGCAACGATGATAGAAATGATATCACCCCCCTCCCCCCTCCCCCCCTATTAAAAGATAAAAATGGCGCCACGTCCCCGCGCAGTACGGTAATGGCCGGTGACGAATGGCTTCCCCGGTCGCTTTTGTAAACAAGGCTTGGCCATTTGTACCCTGGCGTTCCGGTCTTTTATTATATTTTATTCTTTCCTCCTTTTTTTATGGATGGCGAGTTTCGGCGATGTGACGGCGATGTTTATTTTTTTTTTTTTTTTTTATGGATGGGAAATTTCAATGGTGTGACAGTGAGCGGGTGTTGCGGTGGGGCGGAGCGCTCCGTGAGATGCGGCGGCGAGGGAGGGGAGGGGGGCGTATTCGGCGAGGGTGGCCTTACCTGGTCGCGGGCGTGTGCGCGTGATGAGAGGGGTGGGGGGGGGGGGTAGGGGGTAGAGGACCTGTCTTTCTGTTTGTCGGTCTTTTTGTCTTTCTCTGTCTCACTTTGTCTCTCTCTGTCTCTCTCTGTCTCTCTTTATCTCTTTCTGTCTCTTTCTCTCTCTCTGTCTCTTTCTCTCTCTCTCTCTCTCTCTCTCTCTCTCTCTCTCTCTCTCTCTCTCTCTCTCTCTCTCTCTCTCTCTCTCTCTCTCTCTCTCTCTCCCTCCCTCCCCCCCCCCCCCTCCCTCCTTCCCTCTCCCTCTCTCCTTCCCTCCTTCCCTCCCTCTCTCCCTCTCTCCCTCTCTCCTTCCCTCTTTCCCTCTCCCTCTCTCCTTCCCTCTTTCCCTCTCCCTCTCTCCTTCCCTCTTTCCCTCTCCCTCTATTTCCCTCTCTCCCTCCCTCCTCCTCTCTCCCTTACTCCCTTACTCCGGCTCTTCCGCTCTCCCGCTATCCCTTACTCCCTCCCTCCCTCTCTCCTTCTCTCCCTTACCCTCTCTTACTCCCTCCCTCCTCTGTCGATGGATCTATCTCTTTCTCACTGTGTGCGTATGTGCGAGTGTATGTACGTACGTGTGCTCGTGTGTGAATATGTGGGTGGGAGGCTTGGTGGGGAAATAAAAGAGGGGGGGGGTGAGAGGTAAAAAAGAGGTTGGTGAGGGTGGGCGAGGTGGTGAGGGGGGTGAGGGGGCTGAGGGGTGGGCGAGCGAGCATCGTGCTCTGCGTTCACGTTTTATGGAGAGATTTAAACATGTGAACGTTCTATATATAACCTTTGCTTGAATAAAATCTGAAGTTATCATGCTTTTTTTCTTGGGTTCTGGGGGAGGGGGGTGGGTGGATATGGGAATGGGTACGGGGTAGGGGTTGGGAATAGGCATGGGTAGGGGGTAGGGGGTAGGGGGTACAGGGTACGGGGTACGGGGTAGGAATGGGGATGGGGAAGGGGCTGGGAATCGGGATGGGTATGAAGTGGTGAAGAGTATGGGGTTGGGGTGTTGGTGGGGATGGGGGAGGGGTGTAAGCGATGCTGGAGGAGATTCGAAGGGGTTTTGAAGGGAAAGAGAAGAAATAGGAGATGGTGAGGGGATGGAAGAGAAAAGAAGGAAAGAGAAGGAAAAAGGAGGAGTAGGAGCAGGAGGGATATGATGATGCAGGAAACAAAGAGAATAGAAAATGGACCATAAGTATCACAGAGAGCGATATCATCAAGGAGGGGGGAGGTATCACCACCAAGAAACAAAATGGAGGAAGAAGAAAGAGGGAATAAGAAGGAAAAGAAAGAGGAGGAAGTCAAGGCGGAGGCGGGCGGGTCGGCGGGTGGGCGGGGTGGGGTGGGGGGGGGGGATGAGGAAGCACTTAATGTTGCGTTAAGAAGTCCCCAGAGCAACACGATGATCCGATAGTACTAATAACGGGCTTTGTCGCTCCGTGCCCTTCGCACCGGCGCAACGGAAGGGACCGCTACGAGTATGACGAACTCACGTGCGTACCCCCTTCCTCCGTTCGGCTGTTCCTCCCTTCGGCCGTTCCTCCGTTCGGCCTTTCCTCCGTTCGGCTGTTCCTCAGTTCGGATGTTCTTCTGTTTGTCTGTTCGGATGTTCTTCTGTTATGTTGGGTCCTAGGGGGACGATTCGCTTCCTCACACTCGGACTAATACTTCTTTTTTCTTCTGATTCTTCTGCTTATTATGATTATATTTTGTTTAATTTTTGTTGTTATTATTTTCATTATTACTACAACTATTACTACTGCTACTGCTATTATTATTACTACTCCTGCTATTACTTTTACTATTATTATTATTAGTAGTAGTAATAGTAGTAGTAGTATTGTTATAATTATTGTTACTTTTTATTATTATTATTATGATTATTTTTACGATTTTTACTATCATCAACTTTCTTATTTTCCTCCGCCTCATCCTCCTCTTCCTCTTTTTATCCCTCTTCGACATCGTCATCTCTCCACTTCTCTTCATCCCCTCTCTCCCTCATTTCCAATACCATCATCATCATCATCCACCATTTTTTTCTCTCTCTCTCTTCCTCCCTCCCTCCTCCCTCCCCCTCCCTCCCTCCTCCCTCCCTCACCTTCTCTCCCTCAACATAAATCGCCTTTGCCACACCATCTCCAGACACCTGTTGCACCTCATTGCATACCCGTGACGCCCTTATTTGTCCTCCCCCCAAGAGGATGAGGATGAGGGGGGGGGTGCATTCTGTGGCTCAATGAATTTGTTTGTATCTTCTGTTCTGTCTGTTTGTTATTTTTCTTATAAGATGATTATGATGATGATGATGACGGTGATGCTGTAATGATGACCATTACTATCACTGATAACCATAATGAGGATTATGATGAGTGATGATAATGAATATTGTTTATTGTTATTATTATTAACCATGGTTGTTATTGTTGTCATAGCCATTGTTGTTACTGTTATTAGTATTATTAGATTATTACTATCAAAACTACTGTTTTTATTAATACTATTGTGATTATTATTGTCATTATTATTATTATTGTTATTTTTATTTTTTTTAACTAGCTTTCTTATTTAATGCTCCCTTTGTTATGATTGATTGTTTCTAGCAGAGGAAAGGAAAAAGAGACAGTTAGATAAACTTGCATAGGCAAGGCTGGGATAGAGGAAGAGAAAAAAAAGAAATATGATAATGAAAATGGACAAGCAACGAATTATAGAATTGCAGAGACAGATAATCGGAACAAGGAATTCAATTAAATAAAAGAGGAAGAACTTGAGAGAATCAAAATTACATGAAACTCACAGACAGACAGACAGACAGACAGACAGACAGACAGACAGACAGACAGACAGACAGACAGACAGACAGACAGACAGACAGACAGACAGACAGACAGACAGACAGGGTATGGAGGGGGAGAGAGAACTAAAACAAAGCCATCCTCTCGTGGAAGAACTCGCTTGCTTGCTTGCTTGTTTACCCACGCTTTGTCTCTCGACGTTTCGCGGCGCTGCCTGACTTGCAAGGAAGGGAGGGGGCAGACGAGGGCTAAGGCTACTTACTTGCCATTAGTAGCACTTGACTCTTGCTTCCTGTGGGTGCTGGCGGTTTAGCGTGGGTGCGCAGGTCGGCTCGAATTGGCGTGGACAAGTAGCTCACGCGATTTTTTTTTTTCTCTCTCTCTCTCTAAGAAACTTTTTATTGGACTTCCTGCCTCTCTTCTTCCTTTTCCTTTTTTATTGTTTTTGTTTCCATCTTTTTATTTTTCTGGTTTTGTCTCTCCTTTTTTTTTGCTTCTCCCATTTTGCATTTCGTCTTTTTTCTCCTTTTATTTGTCGTTCTTTCCGTTTGTTTTCTGTCTTTCGCATTTAGTTTCTTTATTCCCTCTCTACTTCCACTTCTCCTTCCCCTAGCTTTCATCTTCTTCTGCATTATTTTTTCCTATGGTTCTTAATTCCTTTTCCCCATTTCGCTTCCACACTTTCCTCTCCTCCTTTCTATCCGTATTCCATCCCTATCCCTCCTTCCTTCCTTCCTCGCTACCCCCTGCTGTTTACCCCTCCCCCCTCCCCCCTCCTCCTACCCCTTTCCCTGTCCCTACCGTCTACTCCTCCCCCATCCTCCACCGCGGTTGCATATTATCTGCCCCCTTCCCCCTACTTTCCCCAACCACAACCCCTAACCTTCCCCTCCCCCCAACCTTTACCCTTTACTCCTGCTCTGTACCCCTTATCCCTTATCCCTTATCCCTTACCCCTACCCTCTACTCTCTACTAATTACCCCTTACCCCTACGCCTTACACTTTACCCCTACTATTTACCCCTACCCCTTACCCCCCCCCCTCTCCCTTTACCCCTACCATTTACCTCCTACCCCTTGCCCCTTACCCCCTCTCCCCTACTCCTGATTCCCCTACTCCTGATTCCCCTTTCCCTACCCCCCTACCCCCATCCCCACCCCACCCCCCAGTAATGAGTCACAGTGTGAGACAAGACGGATGCGTCCCTTGCATGTCACGGTGCAGGAGCCAACACACAGGACGCGGCCCCACGGCGTCTGCGGAGGGAAGGGGGAGGGGGGGGTCCAGTTGTCCGAGTGTCTGTCAGTCTGTTCGTCTGTCCGTTTGTCTGTTTGTCGCTCTGTCCCGTCTTTCTGTCTGTCTTTCTGTCCAAGCGTGTCATCGTCTGTCAGTCTGTCTGTATGTTGTCCATTTGTCTTTCTGTTCGTTTGTCTGTTTGTTTATCTGCTTCTCTCTGTCCATGTGTCTATCTAGTCTATTTGTTAGTCTGCCTATGTTCTTGGAAGTCACTTTATCTGTGTGTCTGCCCTGTCCGACGGTATGCGCGTCTCTGTCTATATCTGTCTGTGTCTCCCCCCCATTTCTGTTCTTATTTTTCTTATTCTTCTTTTCATAGCTCTTGTTCTTGTTTATGTCCTTGTCCTTGTTTACCTTTATCTGTTTGTTCTATTGTCCCCTTTGTTCTGTTTCTACTCGTGCCTTACCTGACCTCTCTTACCTCTGGCTCTTTTCCTTGTCTTTTATCTGGATTCTTTCGTTGCCATAATCTTTTATCATCTGTTTTTACTTCCCCATGCCTCCCCTCCTACTTGTTGTACCTCTATTCTTGTCTTCCTTTTTCTTTTCCTTTTCTTTTTTTATATACATTTTTTTTCTATTTGTCATTCTTCTCTGCGTGATCTCTTTCGTCTGTTTTTTTCTTCGTTTTATCTCTCCTTTGTTTCATTTCTTTGTTGTTGTTTGTTTCTTGTCTTTATATTTTCTCTTCTTCTTTTGTTTTATCTCTTTGTTCTCATTTTCCATTTTCTTTTTCAGTTTTCTATTGTCTTTTGTTACACTATCTTTCTTATCACCTGTTTTTTGTGTCTCATCTGATTCCTCTCTCTCTCTTTCCCTCTCTCTTTCTCTCTCTCTCTTTCTCTTTCTCTTTCTCTCTCTCTCTTTTTCACTATCCATCTCTCTTTCTTCTTTCCTTCCTTCCTTCCCTTTTTTCTCTTTCCATTCCCCTCTCTTTAAAAAAAACTCCCTTGTAACTTTAATTTTAAACGAAACTCTTCTTTTTATTGACTTTGGCATTTTCAATTTTAAGAACACGATTCTTGAAACAATTTGACGAGCAGTGATTAATCTATATTTCTTTTCCCTTACAGGTGAGTACGTGGCACCGGTTACCGGACGGACGTGGTAGAGACATGTAGAGTTTTCGTATTTTTCTAATTTTCTCTCTCCTGCTCCCTCTTTCTATATCTATTCCTCTTTTCCTCACTCGCCCTCTCCCTCTCATTCGCTGTCTGCCTCTCCCTATGTATATCACTATTTTCCTCCCTCGCCATCTCTCTTCCTGTATATCTCCTTTTCCTCCTCCCTCTCTCCCTCCCCCTATATCTCTCCTTCTCTCTCTCACTCGCTATCTTCCCCTTCTCATACCTGTCCATTTTTTCTCCCTCTACTTCTCCATTGTCTCATTCTTTTACCTTTATCCCTTGATACATCCTGCCCTCTCCTTCCTCTCCTCCCTCCTATTCTCTCTGTCGTTCCTCTTCTTCTCCCTCTTCCTTTTCCTCTCCCCCCCCCCCTCTCTCTCTCTCTCTCTCTCTCTTTCTCTCCTCCTTCTCCCCCTCCCTCTCGCCCCTTTCTAATTTCTATTTCACAGTGTTCAGCCACCATGTTGCATTTGTGTATGTATCCTAGTGTCTATATCCGTTTTAATGTATATGTCTCTGCTGGTGTCTTTTCTTGTGTCTGTGTTTGTATCTGTAAGTATGCATCATTTTCTCCACACGTATATCCATGGTGGTACTTTCGTTTCCTCAAGTACAAGAAGCCCCGTTAATCGCTGGCTGGTAGCAGGGATAATGATAAAGACTAGGCAGAGATGGGGGGGGGGGGGGCAGAAGGCGGTGCCGTGGTAGGTAGTCAAGCAGCAGGAGCGAAAGCAGGAGAATTGGGTGATAATCCCGTGATGATTTAACCTGAATACGCCCTTAAATGCCCTGTCATGAGAGAGGGCTTTGGTGGTGATAGGGAGGGAGGAGAGATGGAGGAGGAAGGGAGAATAGGGGTTGTATGGTGGAGGTATATGGTGATGGAGGGAGGCGGGAGGCGATAGTGGAGCTGTAGGTGGAAATGGAGCGGTCGAATGGGATGGGATAGGAGGAGGGGAGGAGCAGTGGGATCGAGAGTAAGGAATAGGGCAAGGGGGGGGGGGGGTGAGAGTAGTAAGTAGCGAGTAGCGAGTAGCGAGTCTTACGGTAATGAGTGCGGCTTAGACTCGCTAGTCGCGCGAGTACCTGCATGGGGGTTGTCATTACAGGCCCGGTAGCGTAAGCCGAGGCTGCGAGGAATGGATAATGAGGTGTAATTTAATGGGTAATGACAGGGGGCGGGATTGTGGGCGGGGGCGTTGGAAGGGATGGATGGATGGATGGATGGATGGGGTGGGGAGGGTGATGGGGTATGGGTAGAGGATGGGGATAAGGGTATGGGTAGAGGACGGTGAGGGGTGAAGAGAGGGGTATGGGTAGAGGACGGTGTGGGTAGGGATGATGAGAGGGGTATCGGTAGAGGATGTGGGAAGAAGGGAGGGGGGAGGGGGAAGGGGGAAGGGGGGAGGGAGAGGGAGGGTGTGTGCGTGCGTGCGCGACCCTCATTATGGATATGCAGTGGGACATGGCCCGTGTCTTATTAATGAAGGATTTCGCTTTGCCGTACATGAGCTTACATTATTTCTTCCCCCGTGCCTACCCTCGATTACGCCCCCTACGCCCACACACGCCCATGCGGGTGGAGTAGGGAGCATCTGAACCGTTTTGTTCAGGTGATTTTTTTTATCTTTTTTTTACTATCTCCGTAGAGAACACGCCTTTTGAGTGTTCGTTTTGTCATAAAAATCTCACGTTTTTTTGTTTCTTTTTGAGAGCGTGGAGATTAACGGTAAATTAGAAATGATAATGGGGTGCGGTTAGGGGGGGAGAGAAATTGCATAATTTACAGGGTCGCAGCGGGACGTGTTTTACGTGGGGGTCGCTGCGTCCCCCCCCCCCCCCCCACTCTTCGTCGTCCGTCTCTTCATTTTTGGGACACAGGAGGGTGAGAGACAGAGACAGACAGAGACAGAGACAGAGACAGAGACAGAGACAGAGACAGAGACAGAGACAGAGACAGAGACAGAGACAGAGACAGAGACAGAGACAGAGACAGAGACAGAGACAGAGACAGAGACAGAGACAGAGACAGAGACAGAGACAGAGACAGAGACAGAGACAGAGACAGAGACAGAGACAGAGACAGAGACAGAGACAGAGACAGAGACAGAGACAGAGACAGAGACAGAGACAGAGACAGAGACAGAGACAGAGACAGAGACAGAGACAGAGAGCAAGAGAGAGAGAGACAGAGACAGAGAGAGAGAGACTCACAGAGACACACAGAGACACACACACACACAGAGATAGATAGAGAGAGAGAGATGAATGGATAAGAGTGTGAGACAGACAGACAGACAGACAGACAGACAGACAGACAGACAGACAGACAGACAGACAGACAGACAGACAGACAGACAGACAGACAGACAGACAGACAGACAGACAGACAGACAGACAGACAGACAGACAGACAGACAGACAGACAGACAGACAGACAGACAGACAGACAGACAGACAGACAGACAGACAGACAGACAGACAGACAGACAGACAGACAGACAGACAGACAGACAGACAGACAGACAGACAGACAGACAGACAGACAGACAGACAGACAGACAGACAGACAGACAGACAGACAGACAGACAGACAGACAGACAGACAGACAGACAGACAGACAGACAGACAGACAGACAGACAGACAGACAGACAGACAGACAGACAGACAGACAGACAGACAGACAGACAGACAGACAGACAGACAGACAGACAGACAGACAGACAGACAGACAGACAGACAGACAGACAGACAGACAGACAGACAGACAGACAGACAGACAGACAGACAGACAGACAGACAGACAGACAGACAGACAGACAGACAGACAGACAGACAGACAGACAGACAGACAGACAGACAGACAGACAGACAGACAGACAGACAGACAGACAGACAGACAGACAGACAGACAGACAGACAGACAGACAGACAGACAGACAGACAGACAGACAGACAGACAGACAGACAGACAGACAGACAGACAGACAGACAGACAGACAGACAGACAGACAGACAGACAGACAGACAGACAGACAGACAGACAGACAGACAGACAGACAGACAGACAGACAGACAGACAGACAGACAGACAGACAGACAGACAGACAGACAGACAGACAGGGAGAACGAAGAGGGTCAGCAAGCAAGAGGCGACCTGCGGCGGCGTCGGGCGCGTGATGGCTTGACGGGCAGGATCGATTGCATCTTGGAGAGGAGGCGACGGGCGTGAGCGGTGGGCGTGAGGGTGGATCCGCGTTCCCACCGGATTCTTGTGGGTCGAGGGGCGGGTATGGGCGGGTATAGGCTGGCGGGCGGAGTGGGCGGCCTCACACGATCGGGGCTCCTCCGGTCGTTCGAGGGCTTAGACCTGCTTGGTCAGTTGTTATTTTTTCTTCTTTTGTGTCATCTTTTTATGATTACTTTTTATTGTTAATGTTGTTTATTATGATGAATATAATTTATTTTTATTATTGTTGTTGTTGTTGCTGTTATTAATATTGTTATTGTTATTATTGCTTGATTTTATTGTTCTCATTACTCTTGTTATATCAATATCAGTATCATTATTTATTGTTATTCCTACTATTTTATTATTGTTGCTATTCAACCAAGTTATTGCAGGAAATTTATGAGACAACGATTTTCTTGAGAATTTGGAGGAATGATGATGGTAAAAAAATATCAGGCAGGCAAGCAAGCAAGCAGGAGGGATAAGGCAGTTGCCATGTTTTTACATTGCCTCAAATTGCCTCAACGAAATTATTTTATTTTGGTAAATATGAATGTATGTGTTATATGTATGTACAGTATGTCTGTATGCCTATATGTCTATATGTGTGTATGTATGTAAGTATGTATGTATGTATGTATGTATGTATGTATGTATGTATGTATTATAGAATCTGTCATCCGGGTCTGCTCCTGACTTGATTGATGGGAAATGAATAATTAAAGATTTATTGATCATGTGACAATGATGTGGAATGATTATCAAAATTGGAAATCATGTGTTTAAGCGTATCAAGCAAATTATTAATAGCAAATGATTTGTTAAGGTGTGGGTTTATTGAACAAAAAGAAAAAAGTCCTATGTGGCAAAGTTAACATTCATAACAGATTAATAAAAGAATTAATTTTTCAAAAAGATATTGAAAAGCTGTTTCCAAGTTCAAGGCTTCTCTAGTACGAAACGTGAAAGCGGAGAAAAGATCTTTCTCTTTCTCTCTCTCTCTCTCTCTCTCTCTCTCTCTCTCTCTCTCTCTCTCTCTCTCTCTCTCTCTCTCTCTCTCTCTCTCTCTCTCTCTCTCTCTCTCATACACGCACTCGCTTTTAAACACACCAAGAAACAAACAAAAAATACAAAACAAACAAACGTATATTTGTATATCCATCCATCAACACATGTATGTATATTGTTATTACGATTGGTATTTTTTATGACTCGTCCCTCCGCAAAAATTATTTTCATATTTTTTCGTTCTAATTTTCTTTCTATGTTTCTTTCTTTTCTCTCTCTTTTTCTTTATTTTTCCCTGTGCATGAACAAACTCTTTTGGAAATAAGAGGAGCGATCGAGAACAGTTCATAACGGCGTGTCACTCCAGGGCATTTTGTGACAGGTTTTGTGTGAGTGTGTGACGTGACGAGTTCGAGGGGGTGGGGGAGGGGGAAAGAGGGGATGGGATGGGAGGGGAGGGGGAAAGGAAAGGGGAGGGAGAGTAAGAAGGAAGGAAGAGGAGGGAGAAGGGGGACGGGTGGACAGGGAAGAAGGGAGAAGGGGGAGACAGGGAAGGGAGGAGGAGAGAAGAAGGTAGAGGGAGGAGATTTAGGGATTTTGGGGACGTTTTGGAAGCTGGTAACGGAATCTTGTGGGGTTGGGGGGGCGGTGAGGAGGTCTCTTTTTCTTGTGAGGGTGTTGGAATTGGAAGGGTGTTTGTATGTGTTTGCTTGTTAACTTGAATGTGCGAGTTCCCTCCCCCCCCCCCCCCATCTTTCCTTAACTTTGTTGAATCCCTTCTGTCCAACCACCCTCTCCACCCGTTTCACCTACTCCCCCACTCATCCTCCCCCCCTTCCCCTTCCTGCACCTCCTCAATCTGCCTGATCCACCAACTCCACCAGTCATCTACCTTCCCTCCTTCTACCCTCTCTTCCATCCGTTCAGACGCTCCTCTCCTCATCAATCCCCTCATTCCCTCCTTTTCACCCTTTACCCTTTCCCTTCACACACACTTCATCCTCCACCCCCTCCGCCCTTGCTCCCTCCCCCCACTTCATCCTCCAACCCCTCCTCCCTTGCTCCCTCCCCCACTTCATCCTCCACCCCCTCCTCCTTTGCTCCCTCCCCCCACTTCATCCTCCACCCCCTCCTCCCTTGCTCCCTCCCCCACTTCATCCTCCCTTGCTCCCTCCCCCTTTGCTCCCTCCCTTACTTTATCCTCCACCCCCTTCTCCCTTGCTCTCTTCCACCTTCACCCCCCCCCCCCCCCCGAACTTCCCTTCACAACCCCTCAGCCCCACTAAGGGACACGCGCGTCCCCCCATTCCAGCGACTTGACCTGTGAGCGTGTGTGTCTCTTACCCAAGGCATCGTAATCACGTGGTAAGAAGCATAGTTTGGGATAATTGCCTCGGAACACTCGGTAATTTATGGCGTTTATGCTCCCTTCCTGTAGTGTCGTCTTTTATCTTCTTTGACATCTTTCTCTCCTCTTCTCTTCCTTTCTTTCTCTTCTCTTCGCTTTCTTTGCCTCTTCTTCCAGCCTGCCTTCTCCTTCTCCTTCTCCTTCTCCTTCTCCTTCTCCTTCTCCTTCTCCTTCTCCTTCTCCTTCTCCTTCTCCTTCTCCTCCTCCTTCTCCTTCTCCTTCTCCTTCTCCTTCTCCTTCTCCTTCTCCTTCTCCTTCTCCTTCTCCTCCTCCTCCTCCTCCTCCTCCTCCTCCACCTCCTCCTCCTACTCCTTCTTCTTCTTCTTCTTCTTCTTCTTCTTCTTCTTCTTCGTCTCCTCTTTCTCCTCCTTCTCCTTCTCCTTCTCCTTCTCTTTCTCCTTCGCCTTCTTCTCCATCTTCGCCCTCTTCCCCTTCTCCTTCGCCTTCGCCTTCGCTTTCTACTCCATCTTCTTCTTCTTCTTCTTCTGTGTGTATGTTTGTGATGTGTGTTTGCGTGTGTGCGTGCATAAATTGCACAGGTAGGTGATGGGGTGGGGGGGGGGGGGGGGAGAAAAAGGGGAGAGGGGTATTGGTAGAGAAAGGGAGGAAAGTGGGAAGAAGATAGAGGATGAGAGAAAAGGATAGAGGGGAGAAGGAAGAATGAGAATAAGAATAAGAAAGACAATTATGGTCGTATCCTTAATGGGCTGGGGGGGGGGGGGGGGGGAAGTGGATTAGATTGGAATATACGCGAAGGGCGGATAATCACAAGCTACTTAATCCACTGGCGATAAAAGCCCTTTTAAAAAAGACTTAATCGCCATTGTAAATTCCTGCTGGTTAATCGGCGCCGAATTCGTGGGGGTGGGGGGGGGGGGGGTGAACTCCTGGGCGGGTTTTGCGAAGGCGATGGCGAAGGACCCACACGAGAAGGAAGGGGAAGGGGAAGGGGAAGGGGAAGGGGAAGGGGAAGGGACGGGGAGAGAGGCGATTTTGGGGGGGATAAGGAAAGGGGAAGGGGGAAGGGAGGGATAGACTCGGATTGTCTCTCTTTTTCTCTATCCCCTCTTGCTCTCCCTCTCTCCCTCTCCATCTCCCAATTCTTGTTCTTCTTCTTCTTCGCCTTCTCCTTTTCACCCTCCTTCTCTTTCTCCTCCTCCTCCTCTTCCTCTCCATCTCCCAATTCTTGTTCTTCTTCTTCTTCGCCTTCTCCTTTTCACCCTCCTTCTCTTTCTCCTCCTCCTCCTCCTCCTCCTCCTCCTCCTCCTCCTCCTCCTCCTCCTCCTCCTCCTCCTCCTCCTCCTCCTCTTCCTCCTCCTCCTCTCCCTCCTCCTCCTCTCTCCTCCTCCCCTCCTCCTCCTCCTCCTCCTCCCTCCCTCCTCCTTCCTCTCTCCTCCTCCTCCTCCTCCTCCTCCTCCTCCTCCTCCTCCTCCTCCTCCTCACCCCTCGCTCCCCTCCTCACCCCTCCTCACCCCTCCCCACCCCTCGTTCCCCCTTCTTCCCCCCTCCCTCCGAACTCTTGTCATTCCTTCTCCTCACCTCCACCATTTCCTCTCCCCCGCCTTCTCTTTGTGTGTCTGCCAGCGTGCGTGCGCGTGTGCATGCAATGTTATCAAGCGACGATAGTATTTGCAATTGGGCTTGACGTTTCATTCATGGCGATAGTAAGACGATAGTAATTGGTAGTTTGTGATGCGAATAGCTTATAAGGGGTCCGGTGAGGGAGAGAGATGGGAGGGCTGAGGAGGAGAGGAAGGGCGGGAGGAAAGGGGAGAGGAGGAGAGGGAAGGGAGAGGAGGAGAGGGGAGGGGGAAGGGAGAGGAGAAGAAGGGAGGGGGAAGGGATAGGAGGAGAGGGGAGGGGGAAGGGAGAGGAGGAGAGGGGAGGGGGAAGGGATAGGAGGAGAGGGGAGGGGGAAGGGAGAGGAGGTGAGGGGAGGGGGAAGGGAGAGGAGGTGAGGGGAGGGGGAAGGGAGAGGAGGTGAGGGGAGGGGGAAGGGAGAGTAGGTGAGGGGAGGGGGAGGGAGAGGAGGGGAAGGGAGAGGAGGAGAGGGGAGGGGGAAGGGAGAGGAAGAGAAGGAGAAGGGAGTGGGAAGGGAGAGGAGGAGAGGGGAGGGAAGAGGGAAAGGGGATGGGAAAGGATGAGAGGGAAGAGGAGGAGAGGAAGAGAGGAGAGGAGAGAGGAAAGTAGACGAGTGAACATGTTTATTAGTGTTGAGAGTAACAGGAAGTATGTAATTAGGAGCAGGAAGCACGGTGGACGCGGGAGTGTTACAGAGGAGGAGAAGAAGGAGAAGTAGAAGAAGTAGAAGAAGTAGAAGAAGTAGTAGAAGAAGTAGAAGAAGTAGTAGAAGAAGTAGAAAAAGTAGAAAAAGTAGAAAAAGTAGAAAAAGTAGAAAAAGTAGAAGTAGAAGAAGTAGAAGTAGAAGTAGAAGTAGAAGTAGAAGTAGAAGTAGAAGAAGAAGAAGAAGAAGAAGAAGAAGAAGAAGAAGAAGAAGAAGAAGAAGAAGAAGAAGAAGAAGAAGAAGAAGAAGAAGAAGAAGAAGAAGGGGACAGATCAACCAAAAAACAACCAAATTAAAAACCGACTCTGTTTTGACGAGCCCCAAAAGAAACCCAAGACAAATCGGAGAGAAGAGTCCGTGCCTCGTTTTCCGGACAGCTGAGCCACTGATTGGACGGCGCAAGTGAGCGGCGAGATTGGCGGCGGCGAGATTGGCGGCGGCGGAGGGGTTGTAAGGCGGGGGGGGGGGGGTGACGGCGATACGAGACGGCGCTGGACAGACGCGGACGGACGGACGGACGGACGAACGGGCGGACGGACGGGCGGGCGGCGAGGCGAAGAGCGCGGAGCAAATCGAGGCTTGACCGTGAGATAACGCGATGCGAGATGTGCCTGATTTGAATGTCTAGTTTTGTGTGTGTTGGGGGGGAGGGGGGCATGCTTACGAGCACACACACACACAGAAACACACACGCACACGCACACGCACACGCACACGCACACGCACACAGAAAAACACACTCACTCACTCAAACACACAGACACACACACACCCACACACACACACACACACACACACACACACACACACACACACACACACACACACACACACACACACACACACACACACACACACACACACACACACACACACACACACACACACACACACACACATACATACACATAAACACACACTTGTATACATAAAGAAAAAAATGCTCATGGTACGCCGAGGTATATCGACTTGAAAATTATAGCCTTCGAAATGCAGACTGAAGCAGACTGTAATAAGCAAAGGGAGTGGGGAGGGAGGGGAAAGGGGAGGGAGTGAGAAGGGAGAAGGGGTTATGGGGGATGGAGGTAAGTGGGGAGAAGGGAGAAGGGAGAAGGGGGACGAAGGTAAGTGGGGAGAAGGGAGATAGGGGGAAGGAAGAGAGAAGGGAAAAGGACCACAGAGGAAGAAGGGAGAAGAGGGTAAGAAGATAAGGGGGGAGGGGAATAGGGGGAAAGGGCAGGGGGATTTACAATCGATTTTCAGCTCAATTGCAACTGATATATTTTCCCCACTGTCTCCTTGGGGAAGGTTTATATTATTCTCTT
>BOPN01001255.1:100000-102500 GCA_017312705.2 Penaeus japonicus
GGAAGGCTGAGGGTACGAGTGGTTCAATAAATATGACGAAGGAGAAGAAGAAGGAGAACTAGAACTAGGAGGAAGAGAACACCGTAGAAGAGAAGAGGATGAGGGGGAAAAGGAAGGGAAGGAAAAGCGAAGAAGAGAAGGCGGATGAGGAGAGGAAAGAGGCAAGGCGGATGAATGAAGCGCGAGGGAAGGAGAGCGAGGGGCGAGGCCGCGGGTACAGCATGGGTTACAAGGTACCCGGATTGTGTGTGGCACCTGGTCGTGTTATGAGGCTGTCGCCGAGGGGAGGAGGGAGGAGGGGGAGGAGGGAAGGGGGAAGAGTAGGAGAAGCAGTTAGAGAGCAGGTTGATGGTGGTGGAGGGGGGCTGTATTTTATCATTCTGTGTTTGTCTGTCTGTCTTTGTGTTTGTGGTCCTTTTTCCTTCTACTTCCCCTCTCACGCTCTTCCTCCTCTTCCTTTCCCTGTGCCTCTTGCTCTCCCTCTTCCTTTTCCCTTTCCTTTTCCTTATTCTTTTCTTATCTTCCTCTTCCTCCTCCTCCTTCCTCTTCCTCCTCCTCTTCCTCCTCCTCCTCCTCCTCCTCCTCCTCTTCCTCCTCCTCCTCCTCCTCCTCCTCCTCCTCCTCCTCCTCCTCCTCCCTTCTCTCCTTGTCCTTCTTCATCTCCTTCTCCCTCTTCCCTTTTTCTTTCTTTCTCCTAAAAGCTCCCTCTCCACCATCACCTTAATCTCCTCCTTCTCTTTTGTCCTTCATCCCTCCAAAGCTCTCGCTCCTTCTCCAACGCCCCCACCCCCAATACCTCCTTAATCTCCCCCCAACCCACTCCCACCCCTACCCCCTTTCCACCCAAAACGGGTGCCCGTTATTCCTCCGCCAGGGCTCGGAGGCCCATGTCGCGCAGAGGAGCGTCGTAGGATTTTTTTTTCATGCACAGGGGATGGGCAGACAGGAGGAGCAGACAGCAGACAGGAGCAGACGGCACCTCGGACAGGGGGAGAACGCGGACGACGGGAGACATTTTCAAGGAATGGACATAAACGCACTACAAGAAAGGGTTTTAAAAGAATAGAGTGATGATAAAATAGTGGGAGGAAGTATCAAGTCAAAAAGATAGGGTTAAAGAATAGGGTTGATCAAGATGGAAGGGAACACATCAGAGAGAAAAAAATAGATATATAGAGGAAAGGACTGGGGGAGGATGGAGGCTATAGCAAGGTAAAGAGAACATAGCAGAGCGAACGAAGGAACGCGAGACCATGGGAGAGGTAGGGGGTGGTGGGAGGGGGAGGAGGAGGAGATAGCATAGTAGAGCAGTGGGAAAGGGGAGATCACTAGAGAGAGAGGGAGAGGGAGGGAGAGGGAGAGGGAGAGGGAGAGAGAGAGAGGGAGAGAGAGGGAGGGAGAGGGAGAGGAAGAGGAAGAGGAAGAGAGAGAGAGGGAGGGGGGGGGGGTAACGCGCGGGAGCATAGCAGAACAGAGAGAGAGCGGGAGCATAGCAGGGCAGCGGGCACAGGTAGAGGAGGTGGTGCCCGGCCGCGAGATCGTGGTGGACGGTCACGACGATACAAGTGGCCGGTCACGAATCCAGAGCGGGGCGCCCCGGGCCGCTCTGGCCGCCCTGGCCGCCCACTACAAGCTGCCCTCGCCCACTGCCCGACCGACCGACCGACCGACCGTCCATCCGACCGTCCGTTGCCCTCCTCTCCCTCCCTCCCTCCCTCCCTCCCAATATTTCCCCTCTCTGTCTCAATTTTTTCTTCTGTTTCTCGTGCGGGGGAGTAGGGGGGGATCGGAGTAAAGGGCGGCGCTTGCTCGAAGTCGCTCTACTCTCCTTCGAAGACCCTCGGGTTGGTTGGAGTCTTGCATCGGGCTGGGCCTGAGTCATCTCTCCCCCGAGTCGAGAGAGCGAGAGAAGGGATTGGGAGGGGGGGGAGAGGTGGTTAGGGGAAGGAAGGTGATAGGCATTGGCCTAAGATTTCTCTCTCTTTCTCCTTCTTTCTTCCTTCCTTCCATTCTTTCTTCCTTCCTCCCTCTTTCTCCCCTTTTCATTTTTTATCTGCGTGTTTCCTTTACTCACCTCTTTCCGTCCGTTCTTCCTTTCCTACCGAAGCAGTTCTGGGCCAGAAGGAGGGTAGGGGATAGGGAGGGGGTAGTGAAAGGGGGTGGAGCGCCCCTGCTGTTGGAAGTGGCACAACTACTTTTTTTTTCTTTTTCTTTTTTCCTTTTTTATAGCGAATGCGGATATACTCGAACTGACATTTTCTACTGTTAGGCGCCTGTTAGGTGAAGGTGGACGCAATAAAAAATATATATGTGTTGATGGTATAGACAGATTTAAGAGTAAATAGCGAGTGTGAAGATACAGATACCGATGGATATATATGATGCGAGGTGCATAGGGAGAAAGGAAAAAGGCGAAGGAGGAGAGAATAGGTGAGGGAGAATAGGGAGAGGAAGAGGGAAAGGAACAAAGTTGGATGATGGTAGAGTTAGGGAGAATGAC
>BOPN01001255.1:107500-112500 GCA_017312705.2 Penaeus japonicus
GGGGCAGGTTAATTATGCAAAGAGGATCGTGGAAGGGGAGAGTTAATTAGGCCATTTTACCATGCAAAGACAGAGAGGGAAGGTAGTTAGGGAGGGTGGGTGGATGGATGGATGGATGGATGGATGGATGGATGGATGGATGGATGGATGGATGGATCGATGGATGGATGGATGGATGGATGGATGGATGGATGGATGGGAGGGGGATAGATGGAAGATGGAACATTGGAAGATGGGGAGTGGAAGGTGGGAAGGTGGGAAGGAGGGAGGGAGAGGGGAGGAGAGGGTGGGTGGGAGGTAGTTAGGGATGGTGGGTGGGTGGATGGATGGATGGATGGATGGATGGATGGATGGATGGATGGATGGATGGATGGATGGGAGGGAGGGTGGATGGATGGATGGATGGATGGGAGGGTGGGTGGGAGGGAGGGAGGGAGGGTGGATGGATGGATGGATGGATGGATGGATGGATGGATGGATGGATGGATGGATGGGAGGGTGGGTGGGAGGGAGGGAGGGAGGGAGGGTGGATGGATGGATGGATGGATGGATGGATGGATGGATGGATGGATGGATGGATGGGAGGGAGAGAGGGAGGGTGGGTGGGTGGGAGGATGGGAGGGTGGATGAATGGATGGGAGGGAGGGTGGATGATTGAGAGGTTAGATGGGAGGGAAGTTGGGAGGGAGAGAAAGAGAGGAGGGTGGTTGGGAGGGGGAGGGAGGAAAGGAGGGAGGGAGGGAAAGAAAGGAGGGAAAGAAAGGAGGGAAGGAGGGAAAGAAAGAAAGAAAGAGAGTAAGTAAGGGTTTGGGAAGGAGGGAGGGAGAGTAGGGGTTAAGAAGGGGGAGGGGGGGTGTGATGAGTACGAAGACTTGTTAATGACAGCGGGGCGGAGATTGTGTGTGTATTAATGAGCGTTGGCAAGTTTGAATATTCATGGTACTCGTTAGGGACCATGAATATTGATGAATGTGTGTTTTGCGAATGTGTGTGTCTAAGTGTGGTTGTCTGTGCAAGAGTGTGTATATAGATATAGATACAGATATAGATTGTGTGTGTGTGTGTGTGTGTGTGTGTGTGTGTGTGTGTGTGTGTGAGAGAGAGAGAGAGAGAGAGAGAGAGAGAGAGAGAGAGAGAGAGAGAGAGAGGGAGAGTGGGAGAGAGAAAGTGGAAGAAATGATAGGGAGAGGAGAGGGGAAGAAAGGAGAGAGGAGAGGAGAGGAAAATGCGTGACTGGAAGAGTGAAAGGGTTTACATTTTAACGAGTTGTTGAAGCGAAAGTGGGTGAAATTGATTTGGGAGTCCTTTCGGTGCCTCTCCCAGTTGGCGTAAATAGGGCTAGGTTCCCGAATGGTAAAAAGCAAAAAGAATTGAAGAAAAGAGGGGAGAGAAATAATAGAGAAGAGATGAGAAGAGGTAAAAGGAAAGTTAGGAGACAGAGAAGGAGGAGATGGAAAAGGACGCAGGAATAGAAGGAGGAGAAGTAAAAGGAGGAAAGAAGGAGAGCGAAGAGAAGGAGTAGAAAGATGAGGAATAAAGAAGAAAAGAAGAAGAAAAGGTGAAAGAAGGCCGAAAGAGACTTATACACAAAGACCCCAGCGCATGCATAGCGATCAAGTACTTCCTGTAACTTTACATGCACTGGAACACATGTCACACTGCGCCGGGTCTTGCATTGATATAGTTAAGTGCAATTTCGGATACTCCGACGGGGGTGCTTGATCGTGCCGGGGGGGGTGGGGGTCTTGAAAATTGAAATAATTGTTGTTTATGTGTGTCACTCTTGGTGAGGAGGGAGTTGAGGGTAAAGAGACTGAGGATAGGGGATGGGGAGAGAAGGAAGGAAGGAAGGAAGGAAGGAATAGGTGAGGGGAAGGGAGGGATGGAGGGACGGCGGAATGGGGATAAAGGGTATGGGGTAGGGGGTGAACGGTCAGTAGGATTGGATGGAAAGGTAGATAAGGCTAGGCGAGTGGGTAACGTTTGTGGGGAGGTGTTTGAGGAAGGAATCAGACTGGATAGGAAGCAGGCGCCGAGGCAAGCTGGCATTTAGTCATTCATTCAGTCAGTCTCTCTGTCTCAGTCAGTCAGGCAGGCAGATCTCTACTAAAACAAACACCAAGTCAGGCACTCGAGCAGGCAGTGAACCAGACCTAAAACGGAGCGAGTATGTGAAGTGAATGAGGCAACTGGGCGAGTAAAATGAATGGAGTTGAAGGGCGATGCATGGCGCGAGCGGGCGGGGCGAGCGTCGCGTGTACTGGCGCTGTTGAAGGAAGGGACGGAGAGCTGGAATATGTATGACAGGTAAAATACCCCCATGTACAGGTACTGGGCTGCGTCGAGATGGTATCAACTCGACCCGTCCTTCACTCCCCCTCCTTCCCCTTCTCCCCTCCCTCTTTCCCCTTCTCCTCCTCCATACCTCCTCCCTTCCCATTCTCCCCCCCTCCTTCCCCTCCTCCCCTACCTCTTTTCCCTTCTCCCCCTCCATACCTCCTCCCTTCCCATTCTCCCCCCTCCCCTCTTTCCCCTTCTCCTCCTCCATATCTCCTCCCTCCTTCCTGTATCTCCATACTTCCCCTTCCCCTTCCTATTTTCCCAATCCCTCATTCCTCCTCTCTCCTCTCTTCTCTTCCTTCAACCTTCCCTCTTCCCTCCCCACTCTCTGCTCCCTACTCCCCACTCTCCGCTCCCTACATCCCACTCCCGCCCGCCTCTCCTCCTCCCCCTCCTCCCCCACCCACCCCTCCCACCCTCTCGATGGATACTACGATAAGTACCGCGCTGTGAAAATAATAAGGTAAAGCGCTGGGAAAAAGGGGACACAAATGGGTTAGAAGAAGAAGAGAAAAAGGTCATTGTATATGTCGAGACAGGGGGGAAGGGGAAGGGGGGAGGGTTAGGGGGAGGGTTAGGGGTAGGGGTAGGGGGGCTTGGAACGGCGAATGGAATGACTTTCGCCAGCTCCTGCCTACCTGCGTGCATGGCGAGGCGTGCTCAACAAAGACTGACCTTCTATCTCTCTTTCTCCCTCTCTCTTTTTGCATTTGTACAAATTGTTTTTTTCTTCTCTATCTCTCTCTCCTTCTATCTGGGGTGGTTCTTTGTCTCTGTCGAACCGTGTCTGTTTTTCTCTATCTCTGTCTCTCTCTGTCTCTCCCTCTCTCTCTCTGTCTCTCCCTCTCTCTCTCTGTCTCCCTCTCTCTCTCTCTCTCTCTCTCTCTCTCTCTCTCTCTCTGTCTCCCTCTCTCTCTCTCTCTGTCTCCCTCTCTCTCTCTCTCTCTCTCTCTCTCTCTCTCTCTCTCTCTCTCTCTCTCTCTCTCTCTCTCTCTCTCTCTCTCTCTCTCTCTCTCTCTCTCTCTCTCTCTCTCTCTCTCTCTCTCTCTCTCTCTCTCTCTCTCTCTCTCTCTCTCTCTCTCTCTCTCTCTCTCTCTCTCTCCCTCCCTCCCTCCCTCCCTCCCTCCCTCCCTCTCCCTCTCCCTCTCCCCCTCCCTCCCTCTTTCTCTTTATCTTTCTCTTTTTCATTCTTCTGCCACCCCTCCTTCCCCCCTCCTCCTCAACGAACAAAATATCAAGAAACTTTGATTTTATCATTTACTTTGGAAAGTTCTATTTTATGAAAACGATTTTTGTCACACTTTGACGTGCAGTGATTAATCTATATTTCTTTTCCCTTACAGGTGAGTACGTGGCACCGGTTACTGGGCGGACGTGATGGAGTCGCGGTATAGGCTTCGTATTTTTCTGATTTTGTTAAGGAACACACACGCGGACTCTCACTGGCCCACTCACTCATTCATTTACTCATTTATTCATTCACTCACTTACTCATTCCTCACTCACTCACTCATTTACTCATTTGTTCATTCACTCACTTACTCATCCCTCACTTATTCACTCATTCCTCACTCATTCCTCACTCACACACTCATCCCTTACTCGCTCGTCCCTCACTCACTCATCCCTTACTCGCTCGTCCCTCACTCACTCATCTCTCACTCACTCAATTATCCCTCACTCACTCACTCACTCACTCACTCACTCACTCACTCACTCACTCACTCACTCACTCACTCACACACACACACACACACACACGGTTACTTTTTCACATCTTATTGATAATGAATATACTGAATACAGTGTACTTTAGTTGAAGATGGGTTGGTTATTCACATTGTGAGAGCATCTTCCATAGAAGACCTTTGATGAACGTGTGGCGCCGGCACTGTTTGGCCGGGCCTGCCTGGCACGCGTGTCTCGTGCTTGCCGCGGCGGTGCCAAGGGATGACTAATGGTGCCAAGGGTGCCATAACCACTTGACGTTTTGGCTACTGGAGTGTGTTGTTGCCAGCCCACGTGGCTCTGTTTATACATGTGTTTCTCGACGTCACAAACGCGTTGCACGAAGCGAGTAAAGAGGGGAGATTATCATTGTTTTTTTATTTTAATGGTGTACGCTCTTGTGTACGAGCATACACACGTGCATACACTCGGATACCCAGGATTGTTTTGTGGCTGATAGGAGAGCAGGCAGGAATTGAGGCAAGCAGGTAGAAACACACACACACTCGCTCACTCACTCACTCACTCACTCACTCACTCACTCACTCACTCACTCAGAGAAAGTAGAGTGGAAGGGAGAAGGGGAAAGGAGAAGGAGGAAGAAGATAGTTCACGGGGTGTCGACGATGACGAGGAAAAGAAGATAAAAGTGATTAACGAGTTATTGTGTCCACGCGACCCATCACTCACCTCCCTCCCCTCTCCCCCCAGCTCCCATTCATCCCCGATCCCCAGCTGGTTCGCAGCGTGTCTGGAAGACGCGAACCGAGGAATAACCGACGAACAAACGAACTGACAGACAGATAGCCGCACGTGAGTTAGGCGATGGGCGTGATAAGGACGTGAACTTGGGTGTTGACCCTATCGCCGTTTTCTTGACAACAAGCGCGGGGTTTTGCCGTTGGTCAAGACCGGTCTGTGAGGGGGTAGGG
>BOPN01001255.1:120000-122500 GCA_017312705.2 Penaeus japonicus
TCCCTCCCTCCCTCCTTCTCCCTCTCCCTCCTCTCCCTCCTCTCCCCCTCCCTCTCCCTCCCCTCCCTCCTCCCTCTCCCTCCTCCCTCTCCCTCCTCCCTCTCCCTCCTCCCTCTTCCTCCCCTCCTTCAACTTCCCCCCCCTCTTTCTTTCTTCCTCCGACTTTATCTATTATGGAGACCTTCGTGTTGGGGTTCCAAGTTGTGTCTGATTAATTTGAGAATTCTATTACGGTTTTAGGGTGTAAGGGGGGGGAGGGAGAAGGAAGAGGAGAGGGAGAGGAGAGAGGGAGGAAGGAAGGAAGAGGCCGAGGTGGTTGGTGAGAGGGACTGATGGGGAAGGGGAGTCGGGAGGCGGGGGTGGGCAGAGGGGGAAGGGAAAGGGGGGGGGGGGGAGAGGATGAAAGAGGGAGCGACATTTTCTCGCGTGCTCGAGGTTGATGACTGTTGTAGGGAAAAAGAGAGAGAGAGAGAGAGAGAGAGAGAGAGAGAGAGAGAGAGAGAGAGAGAGAGAGAGAGAGAGAGAGAGAGAGAGAGAGAGAGAGAGAGAGAGAGAGAGAGAGAGAGAAAGCATGCAGAATCATTATTATTATTATTGTTATTATTATTATCATTATCATTATTATTGCTATTGTCGTTGTTCTTATAATTAATGATTAATATTAATCACAGTGGTGCATACCACAAATCCAGAAGCAGAAAAAAGGGGAAAAAAATGCACGAAAAAAGCACTTGCGAAAGAATAAGAACCCGTATTGGTGAATGGTTAAAAGTGCCTAATTGGGGATCATGGCGACTATATTATCTCTCTTTACCTCCCTGTTCTTCCATTGATACAAGTAAATGCGTAATCATGGCAGCCATTTTGTTTTTCTATCTTGCCGTCATTTTTTTTTCTTTTTACAATTAGATTAATGAAAAGGCCTAATCTCTCTTTTTGTTTACAATGAAATGGAGAAACGCCACTATTGTTTTCTCTCTCTTTCTCTTTCTCTTTGTTTCTTTTTTTATCTTTCAGTGGAAGGATTTATATTTGATAGATGCGTGTTGACTTTTTCTCTCTCTCGCAGTCGTATTTCTCCATTTCTGTCCCTCTACCCACCGCCCCCCCCTCTCTCTCACTCTCTCTCTCTCTCGGTAGCTTGAAGGGTAAGTGATGGCATTTCGACCATGTGGACGGAAGGTCAGGCGAGGGCTCGAGGCTCAGCGACAGATGTTTAGGCATGGAATAGGCATAAGTATAATGATAGGCATAAACATAGGTATAGTAATAGGTATAAACATAGGTAGAATAATATTCATAAACTTTGGAATAGGCCTATAATAGGTATAGGTATGGTGATCGGCTTAAAATTAGGTATAGGCATGGGGTGGTAGGCATAGGAGTATATAAAGGCATGGGAATAAGCACAATAATCGTAATTGGCTTAGGCATAGGTACGGGGATGGGCATAAGCGTAATTGGAAGGGGCACAGACATTTGAGAGTATATAGGTATAGACATTGGCATGGCATTAGGTTTAGGCATAGACAGGTGCAGAGTGCAGATATATGCATAAACGTAGAAATTGATATTGACATAAGCAGAGACATTAGAATAAGTAAAGGCATACCCGTGGCCATGTGCATAGCCATCAGCATAAGCATAGGTCTGGCTAAGCTTGGATAAGGGGACGGGAGTGGGGGGGGGGGGGGCAGGGTATTATTTCCGGCGGTTTTGGAGATTAAACAGTATTATTAACGAAGAGGAATGTGACCGTGTTTGTTTTCGAACGGCGGGGGGTTGTGGGCGGGGATTTGGGCGGGGGGGCGTCGACTCCCGCTGTTGGGTGTGGGAGTGGTTGTCGCCTCCGGAGCCTTCTTGGGGTGGGTGGCGGGGTGAAGGGATGGCGAAGGGGGAGGGGATGTGGGGAATGGGGAGGGAGGTGGGAGGGAAAGGAAAGAGAAGAGATGGGGAAGAAGGGAGGGAAAGGAAAGATAAGGGAAGGAAGGAGGGAAAGGAAAGTAATGGAAAGTAAACAAAGGAAAGGAAAATAAATGGGAGGAGAGATATGGAAGGGGAAGTTGGGATGTGAGTTGGGAAAATAGGAGCGGAAGATTGAAGGTAGGAGGAGAAATGGGGAGAAGAATTTGAAGAGAGAGAGACAGAGAGATGAAGAGAAACGAGAGAACCGTAATAGAGCAGTGAAAGAAATAGAGATGCCAATTCATCTCAACCCCTTCCCCCTCTTCCTCTTTAACCGTCCCTCCTCCCATCTTCCAGATAGTGAAAGTAAGAGAAAGAGACAAAGTAAATGAATATCTCGAGGGGAAGGGGGAGAGGAAAAAAAAGTTAGGGAACGGGGAGAGGGAGGGTGTGTGTGGAAAGAAGGAGAGGGGGAGGAGGGGGGAGGGGGTGTGTAGAAAGAAGGGGAGGGGGAGGAGGGGGGAGGGGGTGTGTAGAGAGAAGGAGAGGGGGAGGAGGGGGTTATGCCCTTTGAAATCGATTTTGCCCGAAGCTC
>BOPN01001255.1:132500-137500 GCA_017312705.2 Penaeus japonicus
TATGTTTCTCTTTACTTATTTGTTCATTTGTTTTTTGTTTTCGAGTCTCCTCGAGAGAGCTAGATGCGTAATTCGGGTGTGGCTCGCGGGTGAACGTAAATGTAGTGTCCTGCGCGACCATGGTACGTCAGGGAGGTTGGCCTGTACACGCAAGTGAAGAAAGAGGTGGAGGTGGAGGTGGAGGTGGAGGTGGAGGTGGAGGTGGAGGTGGAGGTGGAAGTGGGAGAGGTGGAGGTGGAGGAAGTGGGAGAGGTGGAGGTTGAGGAGATGGAGGGGGTGTGGAGGTAGAGGTAGAGGTGGAACTGGAGGGGGTGTGGAGGTAGTGGTGGAGCTGGAGCTGGAGGGGATGTGGAGGTAGTGGTGGAGGTGGAGAGGGCGTGGAGGTAGTGGTGGAGCTGGAGCTGGAGGGGGTGTGGAGGTAGTGGTGGAGGTGGAGCTGGAGGGGATGCAGGAAAGAAAATAGAAGACGCAGGAAAGAAAATAGAAGACGAAACATGATTGAGCCATGCAGGAGGGGGGGTGGAGGCGGTCAGAGGATATGTACCCGACCACACAACTTTGAGGGACAGCTTTTGTACCTCTCTTTTGACTCTCCCCCTATTCCCCTCGCTCCCGCCTCTCTCGCTTCATTTGCTCTGTTTATGATTACTTACTTTTCTTCTGTCTTTTACAGTTTTTTTCCCCATCCCACCACTTTTTCAGCCCCCCTAGCCATCCCCCTTTTTCCTTCCTTTCCTCCTTCCCCTTTCGTCTTCTACTCTCCCATTTCACCTTTCCTCTCTCGTCTTCTCCTCTTCTCACATCCCCCTCTCTTCTTCCCCTCCCTCTTCCTCCCTCCTTTCCCTCTCCTTACCTCTCTCCGTCTCCACGTTTCTCCTCCACCCACCCACTGTCTCCTCCCCATCCCCTTCCTTTTCTCACTTTCCCCTTTCCTCCCCTCCCTTCCCTCCTCTGCCTTCCCCTCCCTCCCCTCTCTTATTTTCCCGTTCCCCTTCCCTTTCCTCTCCCAGTTCTACCCCCATCCCCTTTTCATTCACCCCTTCATCTCTCCATTTCCCTCCTCCCTCGCCCCCCCCCCCATCCATCCTCATCCCCTCTTTCTTCATCCCCAACCCTCCTCAACCTCTCCCCTCCTCATATTCCCCTCTCGTCACCCTCTCCCCTCCTTACATTCTCCCCTTTCTTACCCTCTCCCCTTCCCACCCCATCCCCTTCCCCACCTCACCCTCTCTCTCCCCTCTTCACCCTTTCCCCTCCTCCCTCTCCCCTCCTCATCCTCTCCCCTCCTCATCCTCTCCCCTTCCCCTTCCCCTGCTCTCCCCTCCCCTCCCCTCACCCCCTTTCGGCCAATTACCTGCTGTGGCCGCGATGATCTCTATTATTTTCCTCTCTGGCGGGTCTCTTGTTTTCTCTGTGTTTTCTTTTTCATTTTGTTTTTTCCTCTTCGCTCATTGTGCTTCGGATTCGTCTTGGCGGGACTCTCTTGTGATTTGCGTCTCTCTCTCTCTCTCTCTCTCTCTCTCTCTCTCTCTCTCTCTCTCTCTCTCTCTCTCTCTCTCTCTCTCTCTCTCTCTCTCTCTCTCTCTTTCTATATATCTTTCTCCGTTTCTCTTTCTATATATCTTTCTCCGTCTCCGTCTCTCCGTCTCTCCTCCTGTCCCTCTCCATCTCCTCTTCCCTGTCTCCCTGTCCAACTGACTGACAGAAATTATTTTGTCTCTTAAATTTCCTGCTTGGGAATTGTTCGTTTGGATTAGAAAGAAAAATATGGCGGCAGGTCATTTGAAAACTCAGTGAATTTTATTGCATTCGTCCCTATCATTTGGACGGAGCAAAATGCCGAGTTATGCCTTGTCTCGTTCTTTTTTTTTTTCTTCCTCTTGTTCTAGGGCCGTGTTGTATGCATTGGTAATTGGCGCGAACACGGGTGTGGAGGGGAGGTTTGCTGGCGCTGGTTTTGTGTTTTGGTTTATTTTCTTTTCTTCTTTTTTTTCTTTTTATGTTTTGTCCGTTCTTCTTCGCCTCCTTTTTCTCCTTGTCTGAAAAAAATAATTTTTTCATCCTCTTTTTTTCTATTCTTCATTTCTCTCTTCCTCCTGCTGTTCTACTTCCTCCTCCTCCTACCTCCTTTCTTCCCCCTTTCCCTCTTTCCTCCTTCTCCCTTTTCCCCTCCTCCTCTTCTCCTTCCCCTCCTCCTCCTCCTCCTCCTCCTCCTCCTCCTCCTCCTCCTCCTCCTCCTCCTCCTCCTCCTCCTCCTCCTCTATCTCCGCCTCCTCCACCACCACCTTTTTTCTTCTTCTTCTTCTTCTTCTTCTTCTTCTTCTTCTTCTTATCTCCTCCTGTTCCTCCTCCTCTTCCTCCTCCCTCCCCTTTGTTGATGTTATTGTTTTAGTCCATTTTATTTTTCACTTGCACTGTTTGTCTTCTCTTTCTGTTTTATTTTGCGCCGTCGCCCCTGCAATCAATTAGCGATTACTCAAAACACTAAAACGAAATTACACTCACGTTATCAGGTTTCATTACGTATAAAAGCTGGAATAGTGTACCTTTTTTATTTTTTTTTTCATTTTTATTTTCATATGTTGTGATTTTTTTTTGTGGGGGGTGGGGGTACTGGTGGCTCTTGTCGTGTCAGATTTTATTTTTTTTCCGTGTGTGTGTGTGTGTGTGTGTGTGTGTGTGTGTGTGTGTGTGTGTGTGTGTGTGTGTGTGTGTGTGTGTGTGTGTGTGTCTGTGTGTGTGCTTGTGTGTTTTTGTATATGTGTTTTTGTATGTTTGTGCGTGTGTGCGTGCCCCTCTCTTTCCAACACCCCCTCCCCTCTCTCTTCCCCATCACCCCCACCCCATCATCCACCCAACATCCAAGCCTAAAACCGTAAATACAATGTGCTATATCAACTCCACCCACGGCATCACGCAAGCCTGCGTATCACTGGTAGCAGACCCCCCCCACCCCACCCCACCCACCCTGTTGCCTCCTTATTTACTGGTTCTGTGCTGTTTTTCTCTCTCTCTCTCTCTCTCTCTCTCTCTCTCTCTCTCTCTCTCTCTCTCTCTCTCTCTCTCTCTCTCTCTCTCTCTCTCTCTCTCTCTCTCAATCTCTCTCTCTCTCTCTCTCTCTCTCTCTCTCTCAATCTCTCTCTCTCTCTCTCTCTCTCTCTCTCTCTCTCTCTCTCTCTCTCTCTCTCTCTCTCTCTCTCTCTCTCTCTCTCTCTCAATCTCTCTCTCTCTATCTCTCTCTCTCTCTCTCTCTCTCTCTCTCTCTCTCTCTCTCTCTCTCTCTCTCTCTCTCTCTCTCTCTCTCTCTCTCTCTCTCTCTCTCTCTCTCTCTCTCTCTCTCTCTCTCTCTCTCTCTCTCTCTCTCTCTCTCTCTCTCTCTCTCTCTCTCTCTCTCTCTCTCTCTCTCTCTCTCTCTCTCTCTCTCTCTCTCTCTCTCTCTCTCTCTCTCTCAATCTCTCTCTCTCTCTCTCAATCTCTCTCTCTCTCTCTCTCTCTCTCTCTCTCTCTCTCTCTCTCTCTCTCTCTCTCTCTCTCTCTCTCTCTCTCTCTCTCTCTCTCTCTCTCTCTCAATTTCTCTCTCTCTCTCTCTCTCTCTCTCTCTCTCTCTCTCTCTCTCTCTCTCCTTTCTCTCACTCCGAAGAAATTAGTCGATGAAACCTCTTTGCTTTTCTTGACACGATTAATTTGGCGCCAATGATTTCTTGCAACACAGTGACAAGCAATAATTAATCTCTATTTCTCATTGCCTTGCAGGTGAGTACATGACACCGGTTGCCGAACGGGCGCGGACGTGGCGGAGACATGGTATGGTTGTCGTATTTTTCTTCTTCGTATTTTGTCAATTTTATATATCTTTTTTTTTTTTTTTTTTTTTTTTTTTACTTCTCGTATACTGATCGTATCGCTTTTTGACATTGTGGTATCTGTAACATTTTTTTTCTCTATCGTGTCATTTAACACGTCGTAATCTTTTTGTTATTTTGTTTTATATATATGAAAAAAATTGCGTGTTTGACTAAAATTTCAAATATTGTGTTTTGAGTTTGAAGGAGAACGAAGCAGGAGGAGCTCGTAATCTCCAAATAAAGAGTTAATTAAATCTACAATGAAGGAGTTACATATATAGAAAAATGGATAAGTAAATGATGAATTCATAATTAAGGATACGACACTTAGGAAACGGAAACTGGTAATTGAGAAAGAGAGAGACAGCGGACAAGAAAGGAAAATACACACGCGCCAACTCACGCACATTTACATATATTTTTGTATTTATATTTATATCTCTTTATATATGTGTGTGTGCGTGTGCGTGTGCGTGTACGTGTGTGTGTGAATGTAAATGCCTATGTATATGCATATTTATATGTATAAATATGTGTATGTGTGTGTGTGTATATATATATATATATATATATATATATATATATATATATATATATATGTATATGTATATATGTGTGTGTGTATGTGTGTATGTGTGCATGTGTGTATGTATATAAAGCAGAGAGATAGCTAGGTATAGATATGGTTTATACATTTACATAATTAATCTCATTTCTTGTGTACCGAATGTGAAATTATTAAAAATACAACCAAAATGTTATCATATTTGTATCTTACTTACGTATTTTGTCATTTTTTTCGTCTTTCCCATTTAGATTTTTTCGTTTCTTTGCCTTTGTTGCTTGTCGATCGTACAGCGTCATTTTGTCGTTCGTAATTATATTTTTTTTCGCTGGGGAGGGGGGTAGGGGTAGTGGGAAAGGGGAAGGGGAAAGGGGAAGGGGTCTAGGGGCGAGGGGGGAGGCGGGGAGAGTAAGTGTATTTTTATGGGATACGGGAAAGGTCATTAGCGAGGCATGCGATCCTTAGACGTGATGTTGCTGTTGTGTATCTATGGATTTTCGCCCTTAATGAACTGTCGGTTTGAAGCAGGTATTAGCTATGCGCGTCGATGTCAAGAACGTGTTTATCCGGACGAAGAAAGAAAAAGAAAT
>BOPN01001255.1:150000-152500 GCA_017312705.2 Penaeus japonicus
CTCTCCTCCTCTCCTCTCCTTTCCCTTCCCCTTCCCCTTCCCCTTCCCCTTCCCCTTCCCTTCCCTTCCCTTCCCTTCCCCTTCCCCTTCCCTTCCCTTCCCTTCCCTTCCCTTCCCTTCCCTTCCCTTCCCTTCCCTTCCCTTCCCTTCCCTCCTTTCCCCTCCCCTCCCATCCATTCCCCTCCCTTCCCATCCACCCCCCTCCTTTCCCCTTCCCCTCCTTCCTCCGTACATCCCTCTAACATGTACCCCCTCGACACCACCTAGATCTGCCACTCCGGTCTGCCACTCTCGTCTAGCATTCTGGACTACTGCTCTGGTCTGCTCTGGTCTGCCATTCTGCTTGATCTAAGCATGGGCCCGTATTCATTTCATCGCTTTTTCCTTGGCGTTTTTTAGGATTATGTTTGCGTTTTGTCTTTTTCTCTTCTTTTCTCTTTCCAACCTCTCACTTTTCGTTTTTCTGCTGTTTCTTTTTCTTTCTACTGTCTCTCTCTCTCTGCTGTCTCTCTCTCTCTCCTCTCCTCTCCTCTCCTCTCCTCTCCTCTCCTCTTCTCTCCTCTCTCCCTCCTTCCCTCCCTCCCTCCCTCCCTCCCTACCCCTCTTCTTTCTCTCTTTACCCCCCTCCTAGGCCTTTGACCCCTCTCGTTGCACCATGACAGTCGCCTTTGTAAAGTACGGCAAGAGATGGTCTGTTCTGCGCAACTCGATCCTCTTATTTCTGACCAAGAATTTCTCCCTTGCTTCTCTCCTCTCATCTCTCACGTTTTCACGCATCTCCTTCTGCCTCACTCTACCCCCCTCTCTCTCTCTCTCTCTCTCTCTCTCTCTCTCTCACTCTCCCTCCCTCTCTCCCTCCCTTCCTCCCTTCCTTCCTTCCTTCCTTCCTTCCTTCCTTCCTTCCTTCCTGTCTCCCTCCCTCCCTCTCTCTCTTCCTTCCTCTCCCCCTCCCCTCTCCCCCTCCCCTCTCCCTCCCTCCCTCTCTTTCCTTCTCCCTCTAGCTCACTATAATTGGTTACCCTTACTCTCTACCTGAATGGGTATCCCGTAAATGGGCATGTCATTCATTGGACATCCTCCTCCTCCTCCTTCTCTACTTTTTCTTTTTCTTCTTCTTCTTCTTCTTCTTCTTCTTCTTCTTCTTCTTCAATCACACTCTCGGTTTCATCCTGCTCATATGATTGATTGGTTGATTTTATCATTTCCCGAAATACTTCTTGATGAGGATAATTATAATAGTGGTAAGGATGACATTTTAGGAGAGCAGTCCTCAGGTATATGACCAGCGACCAGGCTTTATTGTGGGTGTTACGAATGAGGACCGAGGTCATGGAGCTTCTCATGATGAAGGATGTCCATGCAAAGTGCACGAATGGGTGAAGGGGAATTAAGGGGGGAAGGGGTTGTGGGTTGGAGATAGAGAATAAAGAAGGGGGGAGGTGGGTGGAGGGAAGGGTTGGGAGAGCAGTGGTGGATGGGGGGCGGCAGAGTTGAGATCTCTTTCTAAGTATGGCATCTCAAGAAAGCCCCGCTGTTTCTTGAAGGGGATCAGCTTGTGTACTTGAGATTGATTTACAACCTGGGGGTAGGGGGGGAGGGGGAGGAGGGGGTGGTAGGGGAGGGGAGATGAGCGGGAGAGAGATTAAAAAAATGCAAGCAGAGGTGTGTATTCTTGTCTATTATTAAAGACTCAATCGGCCGTGGACAAGCGAGACAAAACGGCCTCAGAGGCGCTATAGGAGGAGGAGAAGCCCCACCCCCGCCCCCACCCCCACCCCCTCCACCCCCGCCCCTACTCCACCCCCTTCGCCCTTGTGCCCAGGGCTTTGTGGCGACGGGACAGGAAGGCTTTTGTGCGGAGGGCGGGGATCTCCGGAGGGGCGTGCTGCAGAAGGAGGGGAAGAAAGGGGAGAGAGAGGGGTTGAAACAGAAAGAAGGGCGGGGAGGAGAGGATGTGGGGCAGAGAGGAAGAAAGAGGAGAAAGAGGAGAAAGAGGGGTTGAATGTGAAGGGAGTTGGGAAGAAGGGGAGGAAGAGGAGTTGAACAAGAAGGAATGGAGGTAGGAAGAGGAGATGAAGGGGAAGAGGGGAGGTGGAAAGATAGTTAGAAGGAGAAAGGTGGAAGAAAAGATGAAGGGGTAGAGGATAAGAGGAGGAAGGGAGAAGTGGAAGAAGAAAAGGGGGGAGGAAGAAGAAAGGAGGGAAAGACAAGAGGAGGCGATAGGATAGAGGGTTAGTGGAAAAGGGCGAAAGGGGAAGAGGAAAGATGGGGGAGGGGGGAGGGGGGAGGGGGAGGCGGGGTGACGACTTCATTCTCGGGATAGAACACACGGGGCTTTATTGCGCTTGCTCCCTCGCGTTCTGTTGCGGGTCCCGCTGTTGTTCTTTCGGTCGGGTTCGCTTTCCTTTCTGCTCTTGCTGTGGCGTTGTGTTCTCTCTTACACACACACACACACACACACACACACACACACACACACACACACACACACACACACACA
>BOPN01001255.1:155000-157500 GCA_017312705.2 Penaeus japonicus
CTGAAGTGTGGATCGGTTTGGTATGACGCTTGTATTTTGGTTGCCACGATAAGCTTTTTTTCCCTACTTTCTTCCGTTCTGCTTGTGTGCTACGTTTATGTTCTTCCTGCTTGGTTGTTTTTTTAAGTTTCTCTGTCTTTTCTCTCTCTCTCTCTCTCTCTCTCTCTCTCTCTCTCTCTCTCTCTCTCTCTCTCTCTCTCTCTCTCTCTCTCTCTCTCTCTCTCTCTCTCTAGCTTTCTGTTCCCCTTTTTTCGTTTGTATTTCTCAAAGAGAGAGTGAGAGTGAGAGAAAGAATAAGATAAAGAGAGGGAGATAGCTTTTTATGGCTTTCTAGTCCTTCTATTTCCTGGCTAGAGAAAAATAGATAGATGGATAGATAAAGATAGAGTAATAGATAGAGACATTAGTGGAAAGAATGCAAGAAAAAAGTCAATTGCAAGGAGAGGGATTACGTGCTATCAGTCTCCACATGATCCTAGATGTAGCCCAGGGTGAATTTACATATAATGTTTTCTTCTGTTTTTGAATATTTATTTACTTTTTTATTCGTCGTATGCTATGCGCGCTCGCAAGATCTGGTAATTTAGATAAAGTGTGCAAACCTCTATTTTTCCTTCTTACGGATAGAGTTATGGTGATGAGGGAGGGAGGGAAGGAGGGATGAGGGATTAAGGAAGAAGGGGAGGGTAGGGGGAAGAGGAGGAGGTAGAGCTTTCTGCCCGCTCATTCTCTCTCGCTCTCTCTTTCTCTCTCTCTTTCTCTCTCTCTCTCTCTCTCTCTCTCTCTCTCTCTCTCTCTCTCTCTCTCTCTCTCTCTCTCTCTCTCTCTCTCTCTCTCTCTCTCTCTCTCTCTCTCTCTCTCTCTCTCTCTCTCTCTCTCTCTCTCTCTCTCTCTCTCTCTCTCTCTCTCTCTCTCTCTCTCTCTCTCTCTCTCTCTCTCTCTCTCTCTCTTTCTCCCCTCTCTCTCTCCCTCCCTCCCTCCCTCCCTCCCTCCCTCCCTCCCTCCCTCCTCTTTTTCCTCACGTCTTCTGCTTCTGAAATCGACTCTTTTGTTTGAGCAATATTTCAAAATCGCCCGTTTGTAAAAAAAAAAGAAAGAAAAAAATCCGCAGGATACCATTCATCCCATAACACAAAGTAAACACGTGATCACAACCACCCCATAAGCCAGAATAGAAAAAAGAGCGGTTTTCCGGGATCGGGAGATATGTGGGGTGGGGTGTTGGTTGTGGTGGTGATGGTGGGTGGGGTGGGGTGGGGTGGTGATGGTGGGGTGTGGATGAGGGTGGGGGTGGTGATGGTGGGGTGATGGGGGTAGTGGTGATGGTGGGGTGGGGTGGTGGGTGGTGGGTGGTGGGTGGTGGGTGGTGGGATCTTCGTCGCCGGCCTCCCGATTGATGTCCGATGACGGCGGCTCATGTTTTATTCGGCCCTTGGTGAGTTTGATAGGCTTTAGGGACAGCGGCGGCCTCGCGGGGCTGGTCTCTCTGCCGCTCTTGGTCGCTTCTTCTTTTTTTGGTTTGTCTTCTTCCGTGTCTGATTTTGTTTCTTATCTCCCTCTCTCTTACCTGTCCTCTGCTCTTCTCTGCTCTCTCTCTCTCTCTCTCCTCTTCTGCTATTTTCTGCCTATCTCTTTCCATCACTCCATTCCTTCTTCTCTTCTTCTCTCATTCCGTCTCGTTTATCCCCCCAATCCTCCCTTTCTCTCTCCCCTCTTCTCCACTCCCCCTCCCCTCCCCCTCCCCCCCTCTCGAGTCAACCCTTTCCCCATCTGTCACCACTCGAGCTACTGATCAACTCCATCCGATCTCGATTCCGATACTCGATTCGGCCAGAGTCACAGTGGCGGCGGCGGCGGCGGCGGCAGGGATGCGGCGAGGGCCACGGGGAACGGCCAGATGAGGGAGTGCCACTTTTGTTGTCTTGTGTCGCCATGGTAACCGGGGGGCCTGTCTTGACCGGAGAGGGAAGGGGGAAGGGTTGGAGGGAGGGGAGAGGGGAGAGGGAAAGAGGAGGAGGAGAAGGGCGACGTGGCCAGGCCTGCCCTGGCCTCCCTGTCTGCCTGCATGCTTCTCTCTCTCTCTCTCTCTCTCTCTCTCTCTCTCTCTCTCTCTCTCTCTCTCTCTCTCTCTCTCTCTCTCTCTCTCTCTCTCTCTCTCTCTCTCTCTCTCTCTCTCTCTGCCTATCTATCTCTCTATCTATCTATCTCTCTATCTATCTTTCTCTATATATTTCTCTCTCTCTCTCTCTCTCTCTCTCTCTCTCTCTCTCTCTCTCTCTCTCTCTCTCTCTCTCTCTCTCTCTCTCTCTCTCTCTCTCTCTCTCTCTCTCTCTCACTCTCTCTCTCAGGCCATCTGTCTTGTTATGTACAGAGAAATAAAAAAGATTCGGAAAGATAAAGAAGAAAAAGGGTGAAGGAGGGAATCATTTGATAAAAGTGTTTGTGTTTGCATGTATTGTGTGTGCGTGTGCGTCTGCGTGTGTGCGTGAGTATGTCTCCA
>BOPN01001255.1:162500-170000 GCA_017312705.2 Penaeus japonicus
CCGCATGGCATTCAACTCGCTCTGGCGCTCCTCTGCCGTTCGCCTTTCCCTTTCGCCCCCCACCCCCACCCCCCGTTCTCTGTCGTCACTTTTCTCCTCTTATCCATTTGTTTATTTTCTTGTTACTCCTCTTCCCTTCTCCCCCCCTCCCCCCCACTCTCTCTCCCTCCCTCCCTCCCTCCCTCCCTCCCTCCCTCTCTCTCTCCCTCTCTCTCTCCTTCTGCCCTTCCCTCTCCCTTCGTCCTTTCCCCTCTCCCCCTTCCCCCCCTCCCCCTTCTGGTTGCGTGTTTCGGCGCATTGATTGCACGGTTGACAGCACTGCCTCCTCAACCGAATCATTTGCAATCCTTATCCCTGACTACCGACGGGGCGAGCGACATGGCGGATTAATTAAACGGTAATTGCGAGGAATAGCATGAAAAAGGGAATTTGATTACTCATTTCGGATTAATATTTTCCCGTTAATTACTTGTCTTTTTTTGTTATATATGGACGTTTAGAGGTGTGGGGGGGGGGATGTGCTAGCGCTTCCGTAGGTAATCAGGCTGTAGAAATGCGATGTTTGTGTGAGTGAGTGAGAGTTAGTGAGTTAATGAGTTAGTAGAGAGTGAGTGAGAATGAGGGGAGATCTCATGAAGTACGTTTGAGGGAATGTTTGGCCGCAGGAATAGGAAGGGAATAGGAAGGGGGTAAGAGAATAGGAAGGGGAAGGGGAGGCAGAAAGGGGGAAGGGAACGGGGGAGAGGGGTAGGGAGAGGAGAAAGGGATGGGAAGGGGAGAGGGGTAAGGGAGGGGGTCGCGTGTTGACAGCATAGCATTGTATGACATTGGACGATAAATTTCACGTCGTCTGACCCAGTCCTGTTACGATGCACAAAATACATTGGCCGCTTGTATGAGTATGTGCGATTGTCATTGTCGGGCCCGCCCTTTGGTCATGCCATCGGCCGACACCTCCTCAGAGATGCAAGAGAGGGGAAGTGGGGGTGGGGGGACAGGATGAGAGCTAGAGGTAATGGGGAAGGGAGGGGAAAGGGAAGAGGACGTTGGTGAAAAGAGTGGAGAGTGTAAGACCAGCGTGCTTTTGTTCTGGGAGCTGCTTGAAGACGCCTTTGAGAAGACGATGGCGAGGACTCTCGTTTAAGAAGAGCCGTTTGTTTCCCTTTCTCAGTGGGGCGCGGGTGGATAGGGGTCAAGGTCGAGGGTCCTAGGACATTTGTCAAAATAGTTCTGGAGTGGAAAATGGGATCAGGTCGGAACCTTAAGAGCGGCTTTAGAAGTCGTTGGTAAGAACTGTATGAATGGTATTTACGGTATATTTCCTTTAATTATGATAAATCATTCATTGAAATCTTTTATTACATGAAGTGTTCTCCAAGGAACAAGGTCATACGAGCGGATTTTTTTTAGTGGAATGGATTTTGACTTGATCTCTTATCGTAAAGGGCCGGATCGCCTTCTTGACGGAATAACTCTCGATCGGTTGCAGGATTTTATATTCCCAAAGTACTACGTCATAATCGGGGCGGAGCTTCGTCGTCCAGGTAAGGGCGGGGCTTATGAGGCAGGTAAAGGGAGGAGGAGCTAATTAACGAACTCAGGCAAGGAAAGGGTTCTGGGGACTTTTGAGAGCATTCGGATGGAGGGAATGATTTGTGCTTGGCAGAGGGATTAAAGGTAGAAAATGCCATAGCATGAAGAGAAGATGTTTGGAAGGTTGGATTGGAAAGGAAAATGCGGTAGACGGGTGAAGGGAGTGCCTCTCTACTGGAGTTAACGAAGGGGAAGGAAATGAGGGGATGGCAGAGGGCCTTTCTGTTTAGGATAGAACTCGTAGCGAGCTGGTGTTAGACAAGGCAAAATAACGTTGTCAGCGAAGGAGAAAGAAGAGAAGAAGGACTAGACCGAAGAGGAAGAGGAAGAAGAGGAGGGGCTTCAAGTTGCAGGTAAAGGGGGCGGAGTTCGATGTACAAGGGGGTCTTCCCGGCTCCTCCTCTCGGTGAGGATGAAGCGGGCTTAGGGGTACGGCTGTCTTTCACCTCGCGTTGAAAGGCAAGAGGGCCGAGGAGAGGGGAGCGGTGAGGGGAACGGTGAGGGGAGAGCGAAGGGCCTCGTCGGACGTGGAGCGGCCTGGTTCGGGGTAGCGGTCGGTGGGTGGAGCTAGGCTTCGGGCCCAGGACACAGGTGAGGGGAGGAGCGTGAGGTAAAAACAAGGGGAGGAGGAGGAAGAGGGGAAAGGGGGAGGGGTCTGTGAAGGTTGCGTGTGGCGGCACCCCTCGGGCCCGGCCGCTGCCACACGACACATCTACGCTACCCCGTCAGTGGCCCTCACGCCACGCGCACTTATTGCCTCCCTCCACCCCCCGCGGACCGGTGGCTTCGCTGTCACCTCCTGGCTGTGCGCTACTCGGCCCCGTCACGTGCGCTGCGAGCCGCGATCTGTCACACGTCACGCGCCCCGCACGTCAGCCGCCGCGCACACCTGCCCCTCTGTCCTATTGCTGGAACTCGTCGCCGGTGGGTACGGCTGCCCGGCGTCCGCCACGTGCGAACCGAGGTGATCTCTCTCTCTCTCTCTCTCTCTCTCTCTCTCTCTCTCTCTCTCTCTCTCTCTCACACATACACATACACACACACTCTCTCTCTTTCCCTTTCTTTCTCTCTTACACTTACGCACACATTGCGTGCGAGTTACTCACCTCCTCCCTCCTCACTCTATCACTCACCTCCCTACACACACACACACACACACACACACACACACACACACACACACACACACACACACACACACACACACACACACACACACACACACACACACACACACACACACACACACACATATATACACACACACACATACACACACACGTACAAACGCGCGTTATGTTGACATTCTCAGCTGCAGTGAGGAGATGACATGTAACGTGCATTGGAACGGGGATCCCAGTCACGACACGGGCGTGGGCGTGACATCCGCTGCCCGGGATATCCCCACGCACGCAGCAGCGGTAGCAACCTCCATGGGGGGTTGCGTTTGCTTGTGGTGCTTGCGTGAAGGCGTGAGATAAATGTGACGCGCTCTTAACGGTGTATGGAAGTGTCCGTAAGAGCTGGCTAAGCCGTGAAGTGCATCCGAATTTGCGCTTCCAATTCCGGGAAGTGGTGGAAGATGTTGATCTATGGGTGTGATTGCAATTGCTTGACGAGTGCCCGTCGACAGGCCACTCGACAGGGAAAAGAAGTGTCGAAGTGCGAGCCCACAGTGCCACAGTGTTCGAAAGGAAAGATGTCAATGTGAAGGTCGCCTTAGTGAGAAACCGCGGCTAGAGAGTGGATTCGGTGTGATTGGGGTGCGGGGGAGATGTTGGGACTGGGTTTTGTTGTTGTGGTAGGGATTACTTTTGTTGTTATTATCGTTGTTATTACTAGTGTTATTATTGTTATTGTTATTATTATTATTATTATTATTATTATTATTATTATTATTATTATTATTATTATTATTATATTTTTTTATTATCATCATCATCATCATTATCATAATAGTTATTGTTATTATTTTTGTTGCTATTATTGTTATTGTCATCATCATTATCATCATCATCATCATCATCATCATCATCATCATCATCATCATCATCATCACACCGCCAAAAAGTGTAATAATGTCATAATAAGCGGCCCAGTTTATTTACACATTTCGAGCCATGATATCCATGGCGTAAAGTTAAAGTTACCAGCACATTGTGAACTAGGGCCTAAGGAACCAGTTGATCCATGGCGATCCATGCGAAGGGAGTGACTGTCATGCCCAGGAATATCCAACGTGATTATCCGTGGATTTTGTGAGTTAGAGAAGAGTTTCCTTTAGAGAAAGAAAGAGAGATGAGGGTAGGTTCAGGGTAGAGACTCTGGGTTGAGCAACGCGAGCGGCGGGAGTTCGAGTTCTCTGGCTGCGCTTCTAGTTATTATAACATGTATAATGGTAATGATTATTGTTATCTTTATTATTATTTATTTATTTTGTTATTTGTGTTAATGTTGTTGTTGTTAGTATAAGTGTTATTGGTATTTTCTTACTGTAATGATTATTGTAATAATGTAATACTGCAATTCTTGCTACTACTAACGCTACTTCAATTATATGGACGTAGATATAATGGACGCCTGTGCATTTGAAGCCAAGCTAAGGGAGGGTTTTCATGCAGTCCCCTGTCAATCATGCTAACGATTATGCGATGTGTAATCGGGGGAAGCGAGAGACATAATGCCGATTCATTCATATTCGGAGAAGTGTCATTGGTACAGTTATATGCGTATGCTCAGAAAATCGCGAAGATGTATTTAGGCACATGGGTTCAGGAATACGGACACATTCACTCACTCATCACTCACTCTCTCTCTCTCTCTCTCTCTCTCTCTCTCTCTCTCTCTCTCTCTCTCTCTCTCTCTCTCTCTCTCTCTCTCTCTCACACACACACACACACACACACACACACACACACACACACACACACACACACACACACACACACACACACACACACACACACACACACACTTAAATAGTCAAAATCCTTTTCCATGAACAAACAAATATAGAAACGAATGAATAGGTAGATGAATAAACCAAATGATATAGATCAGCTTTGGGGACATGCACGCGGCCGACGAATGAGGTATGTGTGGTATGCCGGAGGTGGGGTTGAGGGGTGGGGGGGTTAGGGGTTTAGGGGGTGTAAGCGAACGCATAGGTTAGTTATCGTGGGATAAGATATGTTCATTTATTTTTTTATATATATATTTTTTTGTTCTTATTTTTGTAATGGTGATGAGGAGGAGGATGGTAGTAAGAAAATACTGATGATATAATGACGTTAGTAATTATATTATTTTTGTGATGATAAAAATGATGATAATTATAAAACAAATATGATGACTATGGTAATGGTGATGAGGGTGATGATTAATGTTATTGTTGTTTTTATCGTTGTCGTTATTTTTTAAAAATATTTTTGTTTTTATTATTGATATTCTTACTACCGGTACGTGTAAACTGTAACCTGCGTTTATGTCGTTGTGTTAGTACGTGTGCTGGTAGGCATGGCAGTGTAATGACATGGGCACAGTGTAGGTAGATATGTTGGAAGGTAAATAGATAGGGTGATATGGGCGCGGTGTAAGTAGGTAGATGGGTAGGTGGGTAGGATGAGCTAGTAGGGGGTCTGGAAGGGCGAGTGTAAGCGGGCTGTTTACGTAGGTGTGGCGTGGGTGGTCTGGTAGGTGTGGCGAGGGCGGCCGTGGGGGGGGCGGGGAGTGGCGACTAGGCTGTGTGGTAATTACAGGCGCCGCGACAGAGTTTAACATCCTGATTGAGGTCAGGCGGCGAGGGGAGGGGGTGGATGGGGAGGGGAGTGTTGGGAATAGGGAACAAGGGCTTCGTTTCAAGATGGAAAGAGGGAGGGGAGGATTGGGGTAGAAGGTGGAAGGAGGGAAGAATTGGGAAGGGCAGATAGAGGCAGAGGCATAGGCATAGGCAGATGCAGAGGCGAGAAAGAGAGAGAGAGAGAAAGACAGAGACAGAGACAGAGACAGAGACAGAGACAGAGAGAGATAGAGAGAGAGGGGGAGGGAGAGAGGGAGAGAGAGAGGGGGAGGGAGAGAGGGAGAGAGAGGCGGGTCAGAGGCAGACAGACAGAGCGATGGGGAGAGAGAGAGACATAGTTTAGGGGGGGGGGGGGGCAAGGGCACTGATTATATGTTTTTTATTTCATTCCTCCAATTGGCAATTGGCATATTGAAGGGCACCGAGGGAAGCATGTGTGGAAACAGGTGGATGTGTCTCGAGTTCATGTGGATCTGGTTTGGAGATTTCGGGTGGATGACGGGTGGATTCCTCGGGTGGGTTCCTCCTCTTGGGCCTCCTCTCCATTGGGTCGCAGGTCACTGGCCCCGCTCGCCCTGACGAAGTGGCCAACTGCGGGGACACGGGACGCAGGTGTGTTTGTGTGTGTGTGCGTGTACGTGTGTGTGTGTGTGTTTGTGTATGTTTGTTTATGTGCATGTGTATATTTGTGTGTTCTGTACCTGTGCATGGTTATGTTCGTGTGTGTCTGTACTTGTGCATGTGTATGTTTGTGTATGTATATTCGTGTGAGCGCGTGAATGTATTGGTATTCTGAATTGTTTCTTTATTTTTATAGTAAATTTGAGTGTAACAGTGAGTTTGTGTGAGCAAATAGCTCGGTGAACGAGTAGACGATTGAATGAGCGTTCGAGTGAATGACCGGGTGGCTGATGGATGGACGGATGTGTCAAGATTGATGTGAGGCTGAATGACTCGGCTGAACTTGTGCAGTATGCTCTTGCAAATTGAATTACTCGTAAAAGTTGTAAGTCAATCTGGTATAACGTGGGAGCCCTGCCGTTAGAGGGAATGAGAAAGTATTTGAGAAAGAGAGAGAGAGAGATAGAAAGAGAAGGATGGGGGGAGAGATAGTGAGTGATTCAGTGTGCGAGTGAGCGAGCGAGTAAGGAGCTAGGTTGAACATACGATTGTCATGTGTCGGCGATATAAACTGGAAAGCTAGACGTAGACGTCGAATAACATAAGGGATAGCACAGGCAAGTAAAGGGGTCGGTTGTGGTGATGGGGAGGGGGCAGGGACTGGGGAGAGTGGGCTAGAGGGAGCTTGGTCTTTGTAGATAAGGATGACGGTAATAAGTGCTAACAGTATTGATCCCCTCTCCCCCTCTATTCCCCCCTCCCTCCCCCACCCGTGCCATCAACTGGCCTGCGTGTACTACCAGTTTGCTAAGGGAACAGTTGTGATGGACAGGTGGTGCCCCTCCCATCCATTCCTCCCTCTCTCTCCTTCTCTCTCCCTCTTTCTCCCAATACCCTCACCCCTTCTCCTTTGTTGGTCCCTCTTTTCTCTCTCTTTTCACCCCATTTACCTCTTCCTTTCCCCTCCCTCTGTTCCCCTCTGTTGTCCCCTTTCGCCACCTCGGGATTAGCACGTGGAGGAATATTATCTCCTCGCTACCTGTGTTTACCAATTTCCAGCCTCGACCTTCCCTCCCTCGGTTTCTTGTTCTTCCCCCCTCGCTCCCTACCTCCGCCCCCTCGTCTCATTCGGCCCTTCCCCCTTCCGTCTCTTCCTCCCCTTCCCTTCCTCCCTCCCCCCCTCCCCTCTCCCCTCTCCCCCTCCCCTCTCCCCTCTCCCTTCCTTTCCTCCGTCCCTTCCTACATCCGTCCTCTCTCCCCCTCTCCCTTCCTACCTCAGTCCCTTACTCCCCTATTCGCCTCCCTTCCTCCCTCTCCCCAGTATTGACCTCTTGACAACATGTTATCTCTTCGCTTTTTCTCTTCTGATTCCCATCCCCCCTCCCCCTCTCCTCCTCCCTTATTTGATTGTTGACTCTCGGCCCTGAAGGATTTCTCTGTTTCTGCACTTCTTACTGAACCTTCGTCTCCCTATTCCTTCCCTCCCC
>BOPN01001255.1:172500-188632 GCA_017312705.2 Penaeus japonicus
ATCTCGGAAAGAGAGAGAGACTATGGGAGTGTGCTGATAGAAAAGGGAGATCGTCTTGTAGCTGGAAAGGAAAGTGATTGTAGTGTGAGGAGGAGAGGGAAGTCAAAGAAGAGGTGTTCAAAAGTGTTCAGTGCAAAAGACGCCAGATAGTGGCAGTGTCTCCGGCCGGCCAGCGGATACCATGACCAGGCCGTAGTGTTGGCGTGAGCCGGCGTGCGCACGCGCGTGTTAGTGTGTGTACCTCAGTCCCTTTTCCTTGTCTTCTCCCCGATACTTGTCAATCATGTATGCCTACGCCGGGGCCTATTCCGGGGCTTACATGGGCGTGGGATCCGGGGTGGGCGGCCTCTCTGGGGGCAGCATGACAGCCCCCGCCGCCCACCACCAGGTGCTGGCCACGCCCACGCCCATTCCTGCTGCGGCAGCCGCCGCTGCAGCTGCCCATACCATGACGACCAGCCTCCCGCCCACAACGACCAAGAGGAGGTAAGTTGAGTGTGGGAATCACGCCCGCGGGTATGGGTCAGGGCAGAGTGCCCGCGTCCTCGATGGGCGCTCGCGGTGTCACAGATATAAGCATTGTCTCTTTTTTACTTTGTTTTTTGCCCGGGTAATTATAGGCGGACGCAGCGGCGCGTCCAGGCGCCCGAGGAGGACGGATGCAGATTCGGTGCGCTTTGTGCCGCCCTGGCTGGGCGGGGGCGCGGACGGCAGCGGCGCCGAGGGGACCTGGATGCAGTCTCCGCTGTTTTTCTGTTTTGTTTTGTCATCTTTCTTTTCCTTTTCCTCTCTCCTGCTGAACTCACCTTTTAGCGTCCTCGTCCCCCGCGGCGCCGGCTCGGTGCCCCGGGCCTGCCGTGCCGTGCCAGTCCATGCCAGAGACACGGGATGAATGTGCAGAGACTCAGTCTCGCCCTGTCATGACTCGTGGGGACGAAGCTGCGTGCAGACTCGCGCACGCAAACTGCACGCCCAGGCACTTTGGACGCAGGCACACACGAACGCCTTGGACTCCAACCGTGCGAACGTAAACGAGCTGCAGAACACGCATACATACTCACGCGTATGGGCGCGCTCGCGCGCGCGCAAACAGACACACACACACACACACACACACACACACACACACACACACACACACACACACACACACACACACACACACACACACACACACACACACGCGCGCGCGCGCGCGCGCGAGAAATCAAAGTCTATTCATTATTGTGCAAGAAAGCAAACTCTAAAAAGGAAATGCATTTGAGAAAATCCTGCACCTTTTGTTCTACGGCTCCCGTCTCTCCCACAACAGAAGAAACGCCAGAACAAATAGCCGTGTACGTGCTGAGAACGTTCCGAATTGGCGCCGTGTGACAAGTAGTAAATGTTTTTTTTGTCGCGGCTATTAGCGGAATGGAGATTTTTCCGCCTTCGAAATGCTGTATTCGCAAAGTGTCATGGCGGAACGGTTTACCTTTTTTTTGTATCTATTTTCTTTTTTTTCTTTTTTTTATTCTTGGTTTACTTTCGAGTGGTCCCCCGGAATGTGTGAACACGTCCTTGTTGTGTTGCAATGTTGAAGTGGGCAATGAAGCGGCAACGAACCGCGTGTTGCAAATGATTAAATCCGTGTCGCGGAGGGAGAGTGCGAGTCTAGGCTAATTTTGCGCGGTAATCATTCCTCCTTTCTATGATAAGAATAACAATGATAATGGTAATGATGATTGATTATATGATGATGATGAGACTGGAAACGATAATTGCAATGATGTTCATACATAACAATCATTATCACCATCTTGACAATAATAATAATGATAATGAAAAAAAAATAACGCGTCCTTGTCACGATGAATTTGTCAAAAAAAATGATAATAATAATAAATAAAAATTAAACAAAATAAAATAAAAAATAAAAAAATAAAAAATAAGAAATAAAAAATAAGAAGGCGCATTATTTTTCTAGAACGCTCCATAGAATTGACCAATGAAAGCAGAATTCGCAGCCATGTTTTGCTTGTGGAAGGGAAGATTCCTCGTCTGGGTCTGAGGGCATTGAAATCACATCAGCGTTGTTTATCGTTGTTTTGTCGTTATTATTATTATTGGTATTTTTGTTATAATTTTTATTATTGTTGTTGGTTTTGTTGTTTGTATTGTTAATATCATCAATAATTTTGTTGTTATGACTACTATTTTCATTTTGAGCGCTCCTCTCTGTGCTAAAGTTACATTTCATATTGTTTTTTGACTTTCGTATGGCATCACATCATAGTGTCGGCCAAAAAAAAAGAAAAAAATAGTTGAATTGCCTAATTTTATTAAGTGAAAAAATAAAGTATTTTTTTGTGTGTGAAAATTGTAACGTTTCGTTGTTGCATTGCAATGTGTCTATGGTGAATTATACGTAGTACATTGATTACATTAGGTAGAAATTTAATATCAACATTTTTTTTTTCAAAGGTCATTTTTCGTGTAATTTATATAATTCGAATGGTAGAGAAAGCATTAGTTCCCAGTCTTGATTTTTGTCGAAATTGTGTTAATGTGAATAACTGTATACGTTTTAATGTACGTTTGTTCGTGAAATTTGTGTGACAAAATAAGCTTTAATTTTCAAGTTTTTCTTTTGTATCACATTGTAAAGTGAATGGCAAGAGTTTTCTTTCTTTTAATGATAAAATATAAGGGACGTAGAATACGAGTCATGAAGCTGTTGATGATGAAGAATGAAGTGTAGATTTTAATGAACGGGGAAAAATGCATAGCGCGAATAATTAATCCGCGTAACAGCCGAGCGCAAATTACCCATTTAGGGAATTATAACGTCACACACCCACACACGCTCCCGCTCCCGGTGTTACGTATGCCAGCGGAACAGTCAGTCTGGCGCTCGGCTGGCCTGTCGGTGTATCGGTTGGTCTGCTGGTCAGTCTGTTGGTCTGTTGGTCTATTTATCTGTTGGTCGGTCGGTCGGTCAGTTTGTCGGTGTATCGGTTGTGCTGCTGGTCGGTCTGTCGGTCTATTTATATGTTGGTCAGTCGGTCTGTTGGTGTATCGGATGGTCTGCTGGTCGGTCTGTCGGTCTATTGTTCTACCGCTCCATCGGTCTGTCGGCAGCGGTCCGGCCTCCCTGTAACGCCCCTTTGGATATAACGAGACGGGGATTTATTAATCGTTAAACTCTACCTGGCAGGAAATGGGGGATATCCGGCGCGGGGTGGGGTTGGGGGTTTGGAGGGGGGGGGTATGATTGTTTTGCGTAATCTGTCTCTTTTGGGGGAGCTTATATATTGGCTTAGGTCGATTTTTTTATTGGGGATTTTTTTTCTTTCTTCTTTTAAAAGTCGGAAGGAACCTACTTTGTGTTGTCTTTTTTAAGAGGGGTGGGGTGGCTTTGATTGATTTTGATTCTTTGTTTTTTTTTCATTTTCTTTTCTATTTTCCCCTCATTTTTCTTCTTCTTCCGCCACTACCTCCTCATTTTTTTCCTCCTCCTCCTTCTTCCTCTTTCCTCCTTCTCCTCCTCCCACATTCTACTTCTCCCCCCTCCCCCTCTTCCTCCTCTCTCTCTCTCTCTCTCTCTCTCTCTCTCTCTCTCTCTCTCTCTCTCTCTCTCTCTCTCTCTCTCTCTCTCTCTCGCTAAACAATCGCAGACCACCAATAACGCACGCCTATCCTTATCCAAATAATCCCGGCGGTGAAGGCGGGGTATCGGAGCTTCCGCCATTTTTCACGCGGTGGCGACTCTGTCATTATCGGGGCAAGCGGCGGCCATCTGCGCTCGGGGGCTCGATAGCTTGCTCGCTCGTTCGCTCGCTCGGCCGACGCTCGCCGCGCACTCGTCGGCAAGTTGTTGTTGTTATTTTTGTTTGTTTGTTTCTTTGTTTGTTTGTTTCTTTGTTTTTCTTTGTGGGTGGTTGGGGGGGCGGGTAGTTTGGTGGTTTGTTTCTGTTTGGATTTTTTTTTTCTTTGGGGTTATATTTGCTTCTTGAGACGGGTTGTTGTGTTGTCATTGTTGTTATTCTTCTTGGGCTTCTCCTGTAATTTGATTCGGTTCAATTATTCTTTAAAAGAAAAAAAATAATTAAAGAAATAGCCACAGTTGAAGAGAGAGATTTCAACGCTGGCTATAGTACAGGTTATCCAAGGCACTGGGGGATGCTGAGGGGGGTGGGGGAGGCAGGCAGGAAATGCCCTTAGTCCTCGGAAGAAAATCCTTCGTCTCAGGATCAGAAAAAGGCGAGCGGCTCGACTTGGCTTCTTCTTCGTCCCGGTTACTCGATCCGCGGTTCTTTGGCCACGGTTCACTTCGCTTCGACTCCCTGTTCTCTCAGTCGGTTCCGTGGAGGTTCTACCACTCGCTCGCCTCTGGTCTTGGATTCCTTTTGACTCATGGGGTCCTTTGTGACTCACTTTGTCACCTCGGCTATCTCGGTGTCTTGGCTCGTGTACTCACCTCCCTGATTTCCTTGTTTTATTATTGTTACTCACCACCTCTTCTCGTCAATCTTCTGGCTATTTTTTTTCTGAGACCTCGCATGTTCTTGTTCTATGACTCATTTACTCACCCCACATCCCGTCGTTCTCTGACTCACTCGCATCTTCTCATTCGATTCTTCGTTTCGGGTTCTTGGTTCACCCCCACCGACTCTCTCCTCGTTCCCTCCCCTTCCGACGTCCTCTCTTTTCTCCTCCTTCCTCTCTCCTCCCCTCTCCTTCTGCCTTCATCCTCTCTCCTCATTCTCCCCCCTACCCACATCTCCTATCCTCCTTTCTTCTTCACTTCCCCTCCCCTCTTCCCTTCACCTTCCCTCTTCCCTTCACCTCCCCTCTTCCCTTCACCTCCCCTCTCCTCCTATCCTCCCCGCCCCTCCCCTCCCCTATCCTATCCCCCTCTCCTCTCTCCTCCTTTCCTCTCTCCTCCTCCCTTCACACCCCTTTCGTTCTCCTCCCCTCCCCTCCCCTCCCCTCCCCTCCCCTCCCCTCCCCTCCCCGTCTCGCCCAATTGCCGCCGTCAACCTCAGCTTCACAGGAAGTTCGAAGAGTAAACAGTTTTATTTTTCAAAAAAACTTAAGTCTTCTTTTTTAAATACCTTTTTTAATCGTTTGTTTTTTTGTATATATATATTTTTTATTCTTGAGCTTTTGCAATTTCCTGCAATCGTGTGGGAAGGCGTTCTCTTCGCTTGGTCTTCTCGTTGTCTTGTTATTAGTGTTGTCAATTTATTATTAGTGTTATTCATGATGTTATTTTTATGGGGTTTACTTATACTATTATTATGATTCTTTTTATCATTAGCGTTGTTTATCTTTGTTCTCATCTTTTTGGTATTAGTGTTATTGTTATTGTTTTTATTGTTAGTTTTTTCTTTATTGATATTGTTATTGTTTTTATAAATACTTTTTTCCTTATTGATATTTTTATTATTGATATTATTTTTATTGTCGTTATTATTACTGTTATTAATGTTGTTAAGGTTATTGTTATATTATTGTTGTTTATTAATTTTTACAGTTATGATAATGTTAATAATTGCCATATAATATTATCCTCCTCATTTTATACATAGGTGTTCTAGTTGTCATAGCAACCGCGAAGAAAATGATCCCCGGACTTTGATCCCGATCATTTTTTCAACCACGGACGCCATTGCTTTTTGTGAAGACGTTCTTATCGCTCGCCGACGGTCGCCCAGTGTTGCGAGAGAGATTATCCTTGGTTAATCGACCTCTGAAGTGATGTTGGTGGTGATGATGATTGTTGGTAAAGTTGTTGTTATTGTTATTTTTGTTGTGATTGTTAGTTATTATTTTATTATTTGTATTATCATCATCATCATTACCATAACCATCACCATCATAATTATCATCATCATCATCATCATTATCATTATTATCATTATATTTATTCGTCGTCTTTGTCATCGTCGTCGTCGACGTTGTGGTGTCGCTGCTCGCATCGCCGCCGCCGCCGCCGCCGCCACCGCTGCCGTTGGTTCGCGGTCCGCTGGGCCTCTTCGCGCCCGGCATTTCACGCTCGCTTCTCTTTGTTATTGCGTAATTGCGGGGAGTGTCGTCGTGAATACACATGGGTTTGTGGTGTTAGGTTACGTTGGTTTGAGTTTGTTTGCTTTTTTTGGCTCTTTATGGAGGGGGGGGGGACGGGATGGTTTTTGCTTTTTGTTTTGTTTTGTTGGTATGGTTGGTGTTGTTGAAAGGGTGGTTGGATTTTTTTTATTGGTTGTTTGTTCTTTAGGTATTGTATGGATTCTTGCCTCCCCCTCACCAACTATCTCCTCTTAAATCATGCTCTCTCTCTCTCTCTCTCTCTCTCTCTCTCTCTCTCTCTCTCTCTCTCTCTCTCTCTCTCTCTCTCTCTCTCACACACACACACACACACACACACACACACACACACACACACACACACACACACACACACACACACACACACACACACACACACACACACACACGATTACGGTGGGCGTAGCGGCGGTTTTCGGGCGTGCGGCGGCGGCGGCGATCGGTCGCGTGCGCCCGCGGTAGCTGTCACTCCGCTGTAAACAGAACGGGGAGAGGAATGGGGGGTGGGGGGGCGTTTGCGTGCGTGTGTTAGCGGCGGGTGGCGGGTGGCTCGATGGGCGTGATTGGTGGGCGTGACTCTTTGCTGTCACATTATCGTGAATGAGATCGTCACCGGTACGGAGATGAGGGAAGGGGAAGGGGAGGGGGGGGGGGTATGACACAGAAGGAGTTTTGTTGTTGGTTCTGTTATTGTTGTTATTGTTGTTGGTTATGTTGGTGTTGTTCTTTTACCGGCGGAAGGAAGGTGCAGATTGAGAGGGAAGGGATGGGTGTGTGTGTGTGTGGGGGGGGGGGGTGCCATTTAGTGGTTTTAGACATCTTCTGTGGTTATTTGTTTGTTTTTCGTTGTTGTTTATCATTGATGGTGGATATTCCTAGATATTATGGTTATCACAGTGTGTTATACTATTATCGTTCTTATTTGCACTATCGTTATTGTCATTTGCCACTATGCCTTTTTCTTCCCTTCCTCCTCCTTCTGCTTCCTCCTCCTCATGAAAAATAATAGGTAGAAATAAAATAAAATAAAATACATTCTAAACACCTTTAAAAAGTACCATCATATACACTTCCTGCGTCAAAATAAACATTCACAAAAGCACTACCACATCAGGTGAATCACACAAAGCGGGTCGGCTGCTTGGAAATAGACCACGTGGTTATCCGTGCTGATATAATGCATAAATACATACCTCATTCCAGACAACTTCCATGCCCTCATCTGTATCCATGGCCAAATAGGCGGCATCGATGCCTGGCACATCTCGCTGCTGGACCTGAAACAGGATATGCAAAATTAATATCGTGCCATCCGAGGGTTCACCACCTGCTCCTGCCGCTGCAAGTGAATGACCAATCGCATGCGTCCCCTCACAATGCCCTCAATCAACTGCATGACCTCTCATCTCCCCTCTACTTCAGGACACTTGGTGCACACATAACAGGCAAACTCCTGTCTGCTCAACTGCTGTTACTCCAAATCTTCTGCTTTTGCTCTTTCACAAAATGGGTAAAATAAACCTCTGAATATGGACTTTCCTGCTCTTCCAACCTGAAAAATAAATGAATACAAAGATGGGAGAGGAGGGAAGGGAAAATGAAATAAGAGGGAGAGATACTGACAGATTATAATATAATATAATATAATATAATATAATATAATATAATATATATATAACATATAAATATATATATATATATATATATATATATATATATATATATGATATATATATATATATATATGATATATATGATTTATATGATATATATGAGGTTGGCTATTCACTAATATAAAAGACGAGCCCCTGAAACCATGCGAGAGGGACGGAAAAGAGAAATATCAGTTTCTGCGCCGATGTCTTAATTTCTGCATTTATGGAAGACTAACGTGTTATATTATGGTTTATTTATATTCGATATAAGGAGACGATATAAGATATACAGCTAGCTATCTATCTATGCCGGGTGTGTCTACACGTGCTTGTCTGTGCGTACGAGTGTTCTGTGTTGTCGTTTCTAGTGATGATGGAGATGGTGCTCCGAGTGATATTGGTACAGGAATTATCTACGAGCATGTATGGTGTACTGCAGATGGCGGAGAGGGTTGCATCTCGCCTTCATTTATTTTATATTATATATATATTATATTTTTTCGACGTCCGAAGACGCCGCGGTGCGAGGCGCTGTTTGCCCTCACTTACGGCCGGCGGACGCGGCGGCGGCGGACGCTGTTTGCGCAGCGCTCCCGGGCCGCTCCGCCTATTTTGTATAACTACGTGTGCGTGCCGCGCAAATCGGCGCGTGTTTGCCCAGCGAAACGGGAGTTATTTGGCTCTCCGGGATTAAATAGAATTGTTTAGCGATCAACAGAAGGAAGCGATTGCTTGTTTGCGCGGGACGCCGCCGACCGTAACGCTAGTGGTAGTGGCGCGATCGCTGCTCAAGGGGCGTCAAGTGGCACCCCTACCCTCTACCCCCCCTCTGCCCCCCCTCCATCCCCCAACCCTCCAAACATAAACGCGTTCGCCGGCGCGGGTACGGAAGCCCAGGTGCTCGCTCGCGGTGGTTGCAGACTTTCCGGCACTCTCCCGAGACGCGGGGAGCCTCTTCCTGTTTGTTGGTCGGTCCGCGATCGCCGTTGCAAGGTGCAGGTTGCAGGAAAGAAAGAAAACCATGCTGGGAGCGAAATTCTCTGTTGCAGGAATTTAAATGCGGGAAGTCCCAACGAATTACGTTTAGAAGATGATACAGCGCTGGTAATGGCAATGGTGATGATGATGAAAAGGTGTTGCGATTTCATTTGGGAATTGCAAGAAGGCACGGGAGGGGCAGGCGCCGCGGACGATGCTTCTTCATTAGCCGCGGGAGGTGTTTGTTGATTGCTTGCGAAGTCCCCCGAGTGAGGAGGCCACCGTGTGTGCTTTCGGGGGTCAGGCGGTGGGGGGGAGGGGAGGGTGGTCCTTCCTCTGCCTCTCCCCTTTTTCTCCTCGTCTTCTATGCCACCTCTTCCTTTTTATTCTCCTTCTCCTTCCCCCCTCCTTCTCTTTCCTATCCTCTTACCCCCCTCATTCTTTCCCTTTTTTTCCTTCCCACTTCTTTTTCCCCTCCGATATTCCCTCCCTCCTCCTCCTCCTCCTCTCCTCCCTTATACTCCCTTCTCCTCAATTATTCTTCCCTTCCCCCCTTTTACTCCCATTCTTCCCCTTCACCTCCCTTCCCTTCCTTCCTCTTCCTCCCTTCCTTTTCTTTCCTTCTCCCGATACTCCCCTCCCTTCCCTTCTCCCCTCTCTTCCTCTCCCTTCTTCCCCTCCCCTCTCTTCCTCTCCGTCCTCCCTCCTTCCTTCGGCAGGAAGGATGACGGCGGAGCGATATTACAGGAGGTAATATATTTTCACGCGCGAGTTGCACTGATTGAGTGTTGGGTGTGAGTGATAGGTATGGCGATACGCTCACGGACTTTCGTTCACGCAACATGCCGTACTTACACATCAACGTTCTGCATAGACTGTTTTTTTGTTTTGTTTTTTGTTTTTTTGTTATCTCTCTCTCTCTCTCTCTCTCTCTCTCTCTCTCTCTCTCTCTCTCTCTCTCTCTCTCTCTCTCTCTCTCTCTCTCTCTCTCTCTCTCTCTCTCTCTCTCTCTCTCTCTCTCTCTCTTTCTCTCTCTCTCTTTTAATTCACACGTTTCCTTATTTTTACGAGTTGTTTCTTAATGGCAGGATGACTTGAGGCGACATTTGAACGGATGGAAAATCATTTGCAATCTGTCGGGGTTGTAGTGGGACATGGAAATATTTTCTTAATTGGTCATTCATTGTTATTCATCACCAACACACCGCCATCATCATCATCACACCCTCATCATCGTTACCATCACAATCACCGTCCCGACCATCATCGTCAGGGATAAGGGTGTGATGGGGTTATGGTGATGGAAGGGGGATGGTGTGGTGATGAAGAGTTGGAGTGATGAAAGAAAGGTGGTAGGAGGGGGGGGTGCTTGGGGAAGTAGAGACGAGAATTTTTTTTTTTCCTTTCCTCTTCTGACATTTCCGTCTCTCTTCTCTCTTCTCCCCCTCCCTTCCCCTTCCCTTCCCCTTCTCTCATTCCTTTGATGTTTGAATGTATTTTGGCTGTCTATTTCGCGGCCATGTTGTGTTTTCTCTTCCTTCTCTCACTCTTTCGTTCCGTTGGAGTAAGATGAGAAGGAACGTCACGAACGATTAGCTAATCCCCTTGGATACATGTGTGTTTGGGGCCTGCCTTTTTTGTCCTTTTTCGAATTATTATTCTATTTTTGTTTCTTTTCATTCTCTCTCTCTCTCTCTCTCTCTCTCTCTCTCTCTCTCTCTCTCTCTCTCTCTCTCTCTCTCTCTCTCTCTCTCTTCTCTCTCTCTCTCTTCTCTCTCTCTCTCTTCTCTCTCTCTTTTGACTTCGTTACCGATGCCAGTATCGCATGACGGAAGGGAAGATGTCGCATCCGATGACGGTGATGGCGACAGTGACGGTGATGGCGACGGTGACGGATGATTGGATGGATGTCATATGTGAGAGATTTTGATTGGGAGTTATCTTTCCCTCTCTCTCTCTCTCTCTCTTTCTCTCTTTGTGGTGTGGATCTTGGGAATTCTCGTGCTGCTAATGGCACGCTGTTGAATTTGGTATCCGAGTGGCTTTGATTGATGTGGCTTCACCATCTCCCTTGACTTTTTTTGTTTTGTTTGGTTTTGTGTTTGTGCATATTTATTTGTTTGATTCTTTCTCTGTTTGTGGTAGGATTTTTTTTTTAGGGGGGGGGGTCTCTCTCTCTCTCTCTCTATCCCTCTCTCTTTCTCTTTCTCTCTCTTTTTCTCTATTTTTCTCTCTTTCTCTCTCCTTCTTCTCCTTCTTTTCTTCCTTCTTTTCCTCCAATTCCTTCTATCCCTCCTCTTCCTCTTCTCTCTCCTCTTCCTCCTCCTCCTCCTCCTCTTTCTCTTATTTCTCCTCTTCCTCCTCCTCCTTCTCTTCCTCTTCTTTCTCCTCTTCCTCCTCCTCCTTCTCTTCCTCCCCCTCCCTCCCTCCCTCTCCTTCCCGCTCTCCCTCCTCCCTCCCTCCCCTCTCCCTCCTCCCCCATTGTCTTTTTTATCTTTCCTTCTCATTGCCTCATTACGCCTCCGACGAAGCATCACGGAGCCGCGTCAGGAAGCCGATATGTCTTTGTCTTCTTCATCTCCTTTCTTCGTTTTTTTTTTTCTTTATTTCTTTCTTCCTTATATTATTTTCTTTATTTTTTTTTCCCGATCAGTAGTTGTCGGGTGGGAATTATTCGGAGCCTTACTAATTTTTTTTTCCTTAGCTGATAATGTCCAGTTTTTTTTTTCGTTTTTTTTTCCCTCGTTTACGAAAATAAAATGGAGGGAAGATCTGTATCAATCGTTATCAGTCGTTTAGATCGGTCGTTTTTCGTTTTTATGTTCGGATTCTATTTCGGTCCTTATCTATCTATCTATCTCTCTTGTCTTCTATCTCTCTTGTCTAAAGTCTTGATCTGTTTTATTATCTATCTCTTGGTCTTGTCAGGTATGTGTCTGTTGATTCGCTATTGATATTATCACTGTTCGATTCTGCAATAGGTTGAATATTATCCATTATCCGTTATCTAATATAGTTGCTATCCATTTATATTATTGTTGTTATGTTTTATATTGATGTTATTGTTATTATTATTATTATTATTATTATTATTATTATTATTATTATTATTATTATTATTATTGTTAATATTATCATTATAAATATTATTATTATCCAGTTTGATTTTTTCTTCTAATTATTATCATCATCGTTATTATCAGTATCAGTGTTATGTTTCTACTATTATTATTATTATTATTGTTGTTGTTGTTGTTGTTTTGTTGTTGTTGTTATTATTATTGTCATTATTGTAATTATTATTGAGTTTTTGAATCGCTCTACCAGCGTCATTCGTGTGACGGCAGCGATTCTCATCAGTTGCCGCCTGCGTGGTGGAGTGACGAGCTTTTTTCCTTACTTTAGGTTCTTTTAGATATACATTGTATTTGTATTTTTCTTTTTATTGTTTTTGTTATAGATTATTGTTATTGGTATTTTGATTGTTATTTTCGATGTTATTATTATTATTATTATTATTATTATTATTATTATTATTTTTGCTATTATTATTATTATTATTATTATTATTATTATTATTAATTTTATAATTATTGTAGTAATTGTTGTTATTATTAGTATTGTTATTGTTTTTATTATTATTTTATCGTTATTATTGTTGTTATCATTATTGCTATGATTGTTATTATCTGTATTATTGATAATATTATGATGTCTTTCTTGCATCATCATCATCATCATCGTTGCTTGTTAAGTCTCTCGTTTTGATCAATATTTGTACGCTACTTTGAGTTTAATCGTATTTTTTCTAATATTATTTTCTGTCTGTTATTCATTATTACGTCTTGTTACGGGACCCGCCTTGTAATCTTCCTTATCTATGGTGATGATGGTGGTGGTGATGGTGATGTTGAGCGCGTTAGCCATTCGTCGACTCAATATTCTGTTCTTCCTCCCCTACCGTCCCCCCTCCTACATTCACCCACCATCCCATGTGGTAATCTAAGATAGCGGGGTTTGGCGGGGGTGGGGGAGGGGGATAGGTTGATGGAAATTGATTATTAGTAATATTAACTTCATGCAGGTAATTATCCTCGTGGAGATGAGGGAGGGAGGGAGGGGGAGGGAGGAAAGCAGGGAGGGGTTCTTTATTTTTTCTTTCGTTAGAGGAGAGGATAAGGAGAAAGAGGGAGGGAGGGAGGGAGGAGGGAGATATGCATGCATAGGAGGATAGGAGTAACAAGAAAGTTACAGGAAAGAACGGGTAGAGGGTGAAAAGAAAGAAAGAAAGAAAAAGAAAATGAGAGAAAAATACAGCTCGTGTCTGTGTCCATGTGCGTACGAAAGTGCCTGTGTGCTTGCGTGCGTGCATGCTAAGGAAGGATGCCGGGCGGGCACCGGAGCGTGGAGGATTGATTGAGTGTTCGAGGATTGACAGCTGTCGTCTTAGAGCCACCTCCACGTCGCCAGCCTCAGAGCCTCGTCACACTCACGTCGTCTTCTCACCCGCGGCACGAAGGCCAGGTGTCCTCGCGTCCGAGTCACAGGAGGGCTTAAGGATGTGGAAGTCTGTCGGGGTGTTTCGGGGTTTTCTCGCCGTCTCTCGGGGTGTTTGGGGGGGACTTCCGAAAGGACCCCCGGGGAGAGAGGATTAGGAATCTCTCGGAATCTCCCAAGGGCGTCTGAGATCCTTCCAAGCTTTGTCGGGATCGAGATGGGTCAGGATGTCTCAGAACCATGCAGGATCTCCCAGAACCATCCAGAATCTCCGAGGATATCTCACGATGCCTTGCGAAATAATAGGATCTCTCCGGACGTCTCTTCATGAACTCCCGGGATTTCGGCGACGGGAAGGGGGGGCGGGGGCGACGAGGGCGTACCATTGCTTCTTCTTTCGGTTGCGTTGAGGTCACTCTTGGCTGGGGAGAGGGAGGGGGGATAGGATTATTTGAACGGTTACTATTGCTTTACTAATTTATTCATTAATTCACTCGCTGTTTCACTCTTTCTTGATTATGAATTTCATTAGTTTTACTCGATCATTGATGGTGTTTTTTTTGTCAAGTGTTCTGTTGATATTGCTTGGCCTTCCTTATACTTTGCCGTGCATTGTAAATGGTGATTAATATTCAACGGCAACACGATCGTAACTTCGAGTGTGTTTTAAATCATAATCTCAAAGCAAATAAGTTGTTACTGTTGTTCTTCTTGCTCTTGTTGTTCTTGTTGTTCTTGTTGTTATGTATTTCTCGAGACAAGCGCGTCTAAGGGCCGGTGCCAGGTCCCCCACCCTTTCCCCCTTCCTTCTCTCGGTACTCTCCCCCCCACCCTTTCCCCCTACCTCCTCCCCCACCCTTTCCCCCTACCTCCTCCCCCACCCTTTCCCCCCCACATTTCCCCCCACCTTTCCCGCCTACCCTACGCTAGGTCAACCGGACATCTGCGGTCCGGGAATCTATACTTAAGTCGTTACGGCAAGCAGGCAAACGAGGAGTCCGTGATCGGCCGAGAGAGGGAGGGAGGGAGGGAGGGAGGGAGGCTGAGGGGGACGTTTTGGCTTGCTGAACATCTGCTGCAGCGCCGCCTGTGGTCTGCTGTCTTGGGGTTGGGGGAAAGGGGAGGGGATCGAGGGGAAGAGAGGAGGATTGGGATGGAGGGAAAGGGTGGGGGTAGAGGGGAAGACAAGAGAGGCAGGCGGAGGGCGGTGGGGGAGGGGGGGGGGGGTTGTCGTCGAGGGAGGCATGAATTGGTTGTGATGATCGGCAGAAGGTTCGTTGAGTGGGAGGGGGCGTGGGTGGGCGTGGCGGTTGGGGTTGTACTGATCTTTTAATGAATTTATGACTAGTTCTTCCGCCACTTATTTGTCAATTATTTATTTCTATTTGCATATGTATGGCTGTGTTACTTAGTTTGGATTGAGTTGTGGAGATTAGTGATCACGCGCTCACACACACACACACACACACAAACACACACACACACACACACACACACACACACACACACACACACACACACACACACACACACACACACACACACACCCTTCTCCTTACCCTTCTCCCCCCTCCCCAGCAGATACTCGATGGTGTTCTCGTGCAAGAAAATAATATTAGCTGGTTGGGCCGCTCGCTCACTCATTCCCTCACTAATCGCTGAAATATCCGCTTATCCACACTCTCTCTCTTTCTCTTCTTCACTCCTCCCTTCCTCCTCACCTTCTCTCCTTCTCTCCTCCCTTCCTCCTCACCTTCTCTCCTCCCTTCCTCCTCACCTTCTCTCCTCCCTTCCTCCTCACCTTCTCTCCTCCCTTCCTCCTCACCTTTTCTCCTCCCTTCCTCCTCACCTTCTCTCCTCCCTTCCTCCTCACCTTTTCTCCTCCCTTCCTCCTCACCTTCTCTCCTCCCTTCCTCCCCACCTTCTCTCCTCCCTTCCTCCTCACCTTCTCTCCTCCCTTCCTCCTCACCTTTTCTCCTCCCTTCCTCCTCACCTTCTCTCCTCCCTTCCTCCTCACCTTCTCTCCTCCCTTCCTCCTCACCTTTTCTCCTCCCTTCCTCCTCACCTTTTCTCCTCCCTTCCTCCTCACCTTCTCTCCTCCTTTCCTTCTCTCCTTTGCACCCTCCTATAATAAGAGGAAGTATAAAAGTCTTAGATCACGGATATTCCGGGGCTATTCATTTCTGGAAGGCCTTTGAATATATTTTCTTAAGACGTGAATTGCTAATCCTAGAATTTGTAGCTGGTTTAGTGGTTTTATCGCTCGTTCACTCCGTCCATCCTCTGTTTCTCTCCTTGCCCCCCTCTCCATCTTTCCCTCTGCCTGCTTCCCTCTCCATCTTTCTCTCTTCCTGTTTCCCTCTTCATGTTTTCCTTTCCATCTTTCCTTCTTCCTTTCTCCCTATCGATATTCCTATATATCTCTCTTCCTTTCTCCCTCTCTTCCTCTCCCTTTCTCCTCTCCCTCTCTCCCTCTCCCTCTCCCTCTCCCTCTCCCTCTCCCTCTCCCTCTCTCCTCTCCCTCTCCCTCTCCCTCTCCCTCTCCCTCTCTCCTATCCCTCTCTCTCTCCCACTCCCCCATCCTCTCCCTCCCATTGCCACTCTCTTTTTTATTTATGACGCATCATAGTACCTAGCATATCAAAAAGCAATCAAATTGACAGTGTGTGTGTATGTATGTATGTATGTATGTATGTATGTATATATGCATGCATGTATGTAAGTTCATATGCATTAGTGTGTATCTGTGTATCAGTATGTATACATTACGAGAGACGAAAAAACTTATACGGGCCTTCCAACAGCCATGAATAAGCCGCCGATCATAGCCGATCCGCGGGACACTTTAATCGACCGAATACGGGGGAGGGGGGGGAAGAGAAAGAGAAAGAGAGAGAAAGAATGGGACTGAG
>BOPN01001255.1:190337-195337 GCA_017312705.2 Penaeus japonicus
ATAAAAAGACGGAGGGGGTGAGGAAGAGGGGAGGTGGGGGAGAAGAGGGAGACAGAGAGGGAGTGGGGTAGGGGGGTAGTGTAATTAATTAGCCATAACTCGGTCCCGCCAGGTGTAGGCAGGGCTACGCGACTGGCTGGTCGCATGGATTCGTGTACGTGATATTGGGAGGGGGGGGGGTAAGGCGGGGGAAGAGGGGAAAAGGGAGAAGGGGGTAGGGAGGGAAGGAGGGATAGTAGGGGCAGGAAGAGGGGAGGAGGAGGAATGAGAGGGGCAGGAAGAGGGGAGAAGGGATAGGAGGGACAGAAAGAGGGGAGGCAAGAAGGATGTGGGGATTGGAGTGGGGGGGGGGGGTAGTAGGTAAGAATAGGGAATAATGAATGAGACGGTACAGGATAAAGGAAAGAGAGGATGAGAGGGGGGGGTGGTAGTCGTTGGAGGAGGGAAAGGAGAAGGAAAGAGCGTAGGTAGGAGAGTAAGAAAGAGAAAGAAGAGTAAAAGTGTGTGAAGGGATGGCAATAGTCAATGATATCTGTCTGTAATTCTTGTTGTAGCTCCTCGGCTTGTATTCATAAACTTGGGAGTGAATGTTGACGACCAAATATCATTAAGAGACATGAACGAAAGATAAAATTCTTTCGGAAAGAGGAACACAATCTATCTATCTCACATATATGATATCCTCACCCACAATGACCAACCGCACATTCACACTCAAAACACAGACTCCTCCTGCAACATCACCAACGCCCTCCAACACCCCCTTCCCCTCCCCTCCCCCTACCTACCCGTCCGATACCCCCCGTCGCAAGCACTAAGCAAGCGCTTCTTCTCAATCTACTACCCAAGCAAAGACCGCGGCAGGACGGGACCGGGGGTTGGGGTGGGGGTAGCGTGGGGGAGTGGGGGTGGGGGTATGAGGGCTCTCCGTCCTCCGTCCTCTCTTTCCCCGGGTGAGCTTGGCCTCTCTGTCAACACGCGTCGCCCTTTGATTAGACGCGTCGCCGGTCGGGTCATGTGCCAGGTGTGTGTTGTGAGGGGGGAGGGGGTTGAGGGGAGGGATAGGGGATGGACAGGAGGTGTGTGGGGGGGGGGTGGGGGGGTCGAGGGGATTCGGGAGTTGGGGAGTAGTGGAGGTTGTTTGTTTGCTTGTTATATCCTGTGTCAGTGGCTCTAGTGATTTTTTTTTTTAATATGTTATGTATGTTATGTATGTGTATGTTTGTCGTTTCTGATGTTCCTTTACCTTGAAGCGTATCCTATTTGTGCGTGTGCGTGTGCGTGTGTGTGTGCGTGTGTGTGTGTGTATGTGTATGTGTATGTTGTGTGTGTGTGTGTGTGTGTGTGTGTGTGTGTGTGTGTGTGTGTGTGTGTGTGTGTGTGTGTGTGTGTGTGTGTGTGTGTGTGTGTGTGTAAGTAAGTGTGTGAGCGAGTGAGCGAGTGAGTCCAGCGACATGTTCATAAGTGTGACGCGTTCGCATGTCCCGGTGTTTGTGTTGAGCGTGGAGGGCGAGGGGAATATGTTGACTATGTTAATTGTTATAGTTACGACGTTGGCTCCGCTGGCAAGGAAAGGGGATAATAAGTGTAGAGGATTACTGTCAGCGAAGCGAGGGGAGAGGCGGAAGAAACATGATAAAAGCGAAGAAGGGAAAGTGAAAGAAGGAATGAATTGAATTAGTGGGGTTGCGTGTTCGTGGTGGGGAGGATATATATATATATATATATATATATATATATATATATATATATATATATATATATATATGTATGTATGTATATATATACACATACACATATATTTATATTTATATTTATATTTATATATACATATATACGCACATACAAACATACATATATGTATACATACATACATATATATATATATATATATATATATATATATATATATATATATATATATATATATATATATATATATATATATATATATATATATATACATATGTATTTATGTATGTATATATGTATATATTTACATATGTGTGTGTGTTTTTGGGTATGTTATAGATGATTAATATGAAATGAATATGTAATTAATCAATATTTCTTTTTTCTTTTCAGGTGAGTACCTGGCACCGGTTACCGAACGGACGTGACGGAGACTTGGTAGAGTTTTCAAATATGGTTTTCTCTTGTAAAGTTCTTTCGTAAATGAGCGTGAAGCATATCATTTAACTCACACACACACATACACTCACTCACTCACTCACTCACTCACTCACTCACTCACTCACTCACACAACTCTCTCTCTCTCCGTCTCTCCTTCCCTCTCTCTCTCTCTTTCTCATTTTCTCTCTCTCTCCCTCCCTCCTCTCTCCCTCCCTCCCTCCCTCCCCCTCTCTCCCTCTCCTCTCTCCTTCCCTCTCTATCTATCTATCTCCTCCTCTCCCTTCTCTCTCTCTCTTCTCTCTCTCTCTTCTCTCTCTCTCTTCTCTCTCTCTCTTCTCTCTCTCTCTTCTCTCTCTCTCTCTCTCTCTCTCTCTCTCTCTCTCTCTCTCTCTCTCTCTCTCTCTCTCTCTCTCTCTCTCTCTCTCTCTCTCTCTCTCTCTCTCTCTCTCTCTCTCTCTCTCTCTCTCTCTCTTCTCTCTCTCTCTCTCTCTCTTCTCTCTCTCTCTCTCTCTCTCTCTCTTCTCTCTCTCTCTCTCTCTCTCTCTCTCTCTCTCTCTCTCTCTCTCTCTCTCTCTCTCTCTCTCTCTCTCTCTCTCTCTCTCTCTCTCTCTCTCTCTCTCTCTCTCTCTCTCTCTCTCTCTCTCTCTCTCTCTCTCTCTCTCTCTCTCTCTCTCTCTCTCTCTCTCTCCCTCCCTCTCTCCCTCCCCCTCTCTCTCTCCCTCTCTCTCTCTCTCTCTCTCTCTCTCTCTCTCTCTCTCTCTCTCTCTCTCTCTCTCTCTCTCTCTCTCTCTCTCTCTCTCTCTCTCTCTCTCTCTCTCTCTATCTCATGGTAGCCCCCCCCCCCTCTATCCACCCATCCCCTCCATCCCCTTCCTTTACGCGGTCGATAGGAACGCATTCCACGGCGTCCGCGTCTGTGTCTGTCTGTCAATCATCGCGTGCATGACAGACTGTCCTACGTCCCCTTACCGCCACCCCCCCCTACTCCGCCCTCTCCCATGCGACCTACCCTGCCTTCTCCCCAACCCCTCCTCCTCCCTTCCCCTCTCCCCCCTCTCCCCCTCATTCCCTCCCTGTTTCTCTTTTCCCCTTCCCCCCTCTCCCCTGCTCCCCAGCTCCTTTCTGTCTCCAAAAAACACATAGCTCCGTTATCGATCGGCGAATCCAATCCTCTTCAGTATCCCATGCTTGACAAAGCCATACATTCCCTCTTTCTTTCTCCACCTTTCAATTATCCTCTTTCTACTGTTCCTCCCCTTTTTGGCTTTCTATCTTGTTTCTTTCCTTGCCAGGAACCTCTAAAAGAAAAGGTGAAGGGGAGGGGAAAAAGAAAATAAGGGGGGGGAGGGAGGGAGGGAGAGATTAAGAGAAAGAGAGACGAGGGGGGGAGGGAGGGAAGGAATGAATGAAGGAAAGAAGGAAGGAAGGAAGGAAGGAAGGAAGGAAGGAAGGAAGGAAGGAAGGAAGGAAGGAAGGAAGGAAGGAAGGAAGGAAGGGAGGGAGGGAGGGAGGAATGAACGAACGAACGAACGAAGGAGGTGAAGGAGGAGGAGAATAGGAATAAGAGGGGTAGGGGAGACGAGGGAAAGGAGAAAGGAAACTAATGATAAGAAGAAGGCAGAAGTAGAAGGAGGGAAAATGTAGAACAGAAGAAGCAGGAAGAAAAGAAGGGAAACGAACAATAATAAGAAGGGGGCAAAAACAGTAGAAGAAGAAGGAGAAAATGAAAAGAATGAGCAGAGGAAGAGGAGGCGTTCCCGGCGTCGGCGGCGCTAACCTGAGCTAACGTGGCGAAGGTTTACGAGTTGACACTTGGGCGATCCTCGGGCGGGAACGGGCGCCGGTCACGGGAGGCGGGCGGCCCAGGTGTAGACACGTTCCCGGGGTCTTACGACTTTCGGCTTTCGGCTTTCGGCTTTCTCTGCCCCTCGAGACGCTTTTTATTTTTGTTTCATGTTGAATTTCTTCGTTTATTTTTGGTTTTGGTTTTTCGTTTTGGGATTATTCTTACCTCTCTTTTTTAAAAGTTCTCTGTGTTTATTTCGGTTTTGTTTTTCTTTTCCGTTTTGTAATTCGTCTTGCGTATTTATGTTTCTTATTGTTGCATCTCTATTTTTTTCATTTTTAAATTTTTATTTATTTTGGTTTCATCTTCCTTTTTCTTTTTTTCTTCGTGTTCTTTTTATGTGATTCTTCGTGTTTTTTTTTTGTCATCATTGTCATCTGTCTGTCATAATCATATATCCTATAACTTGATTAGGTTATTTCTCGGCTTGTTTCGCCCCTCTACGCTCCAACGCCCCTTCTTTTCCCCCTCTCTTCTCCCCTCTTCTGTTTCCTTTCCCCCTTTCTCTTTCCCCGGTTCCCAGTATTTCCTCTTCCCCCTTTACATTCCCTTTCCGTCGTCTTACCCTATTCCATTTCCTTTTCCCCTTCTGTATATCATTTTCCCCTTCTCCTTCCGTATATCCTTTTCCCCTTCTCCTTCCGTATATCCTTTTCCCCTTCTCCTTCTGTATATCCTTTACCACTTAATCTTCCGTATATCCTTTTCCCCATATTCCTTTTCCCTTCTTCCTTCTCCCGTGTTCCTCTTCCCTCTCCTCCTTTTTCCATACCCATTTCCTTTTCTTTTTTATTTTCTCCATCCTTATCTACTACCCCCTTTTCCTTTCCGTTGGGATGTTGAGGTTAAAAGATAAGAGCTGCGACTGAAACAAAATGTATACTAATTTTTATCTTTCAAAGCTGTTTTTCCCCATTGTTTTTATATTATTCTAATTTTATTTCATTTCATTTTTTTGTCACCATCATTAATTCATTTTCACGTCTGAGATCTCTTCTTTTCGAGCGTCTGTATCGCAAT
>BOPN01001255.1:205337-210337 GCA_017312705.2 Penaeus japonicus
GAGAGAAAATGAGGGGAGAGGTAAAGGGGAGAACTGGGAAAGTAGTAGCGACGGAGGGGAGAGGAAAGGTAGGAGGGGTAGAGGGGGGGGGGGAGCATTGCAGAGCCGTTGTTTACCGAGGGAACGTCCTCCTCCTGACGTAAAGACTGCGTTACCCGGACCAATTTACCTCTGGGGAGAGTCTGGGGGAGAGAGGGAGGGAGGGAGGGAGAGAGAGGGGGAGGTAGGGAGGTAAGGAGGAAGGGGGAAGGAGGAAGGAGGAAGGAGGAAGGAGGTAGGTAAGAAAAGGAGGGAGGGACAGAGGGAGGCAGGAAGGAAGAAAGGAAGGAAGGAAGGAAGGAAGGAAGGAAGGAAGGAAGGAAGGAAGGAAGGAAGGAAGGAAGGAAGGAAGGAAGGAAGGGAGTGATGGAGGAAGGAAGGAAGGAAGGGAAATGGAAATGGAAGTGGAGGAGGAAGGCAGGCATGGAAGGATGAGAGACAGGAAAGCAAGAAAGCAAGCAGGCAGGGAGTCTTGTTTGGAGAGGGTTGTAGGATTTCTTCACCTGCGGCCTCGCCTTCTTTTGCTTCTTCCCCTTCTCTCCTTCTCTTTTTCTCTGCTTCGGTCCTCTTTTTTGTACATTTTCTTCCACCATTCTCACCCCCCCCCCCATCTTTCCCTTTTCTCTTTCTCTGATTCATTCCACCTTTCCCCTACATTTTCTCCACTCCCCCCCTCCCCATCTCTCTCTCTCTCTCTCCTTATGCTTCACCCATCTCCCTTTCTCCCCCTTTCCTCCTTCCCCTCTCCCTTCCCCCTCCCCTCCCCTCTCCCTCCCTTCCATCTCCCTACACCCACCCCACCCCTTTTCCTTTGTTCGTGTTCCTCCTCCGCGTTTCATTCGTCTTTCTTCTCGGCCCATTTCCCGAGCCATCCATTTCGCCGCCTCGTCGTTTCAGCCCTTTTCCACTCCCTCCTTTGCTGCATGTCTGGCTCTTCCTCTCTCTGTCCGTCTTTCGTTTTTTTTTGTTTTTTTTTTGTCTCTTTGTCTCTCCCTCCCTCTCGCTCTCTCTCTCTCTCTCTCTCTCTCTCTCTCTCTCTCTCTCTCTCTCTCTCTCTCTCTCTCTCTCTCTCTCCCTCTCTCCCTCTCCCTCTCCTTCCCCCCTCCCCCCCTCCTCTCTTTCTCACTCTCACTCTCTCTTTCTTTTTCTCTTTCTCTTTCTCTCCCTCCCCCCCCTCTCTCTCCTCTTTTCCCCCTTCCGTCCATCGTTATCTCTTCCCGTCTTTCGCAAGTAACCTGAATAAAACATCGTGTGGTTTACTAACCTCTGCGCTTTGCTGTGATGAAGTAACTCTTTAATGATTCGCTGTGGTGAGGTTCTGTGGGTTCTTCTGATTGAAGGAGGGGCGGGGGGGGGGGGGGGGCGAGAATGGAGGGAAGAAGGAAGAGGAAGAAGTAGTAAGCGGAAGAAGAAAGAGGGAAGTTTGAAGGAAGAGTTAAAAGTACGGAGAGGAAGAAAGAGAAGAAAACGAAGAAAAGGGAAGGAAGAATGAAATAGAAAAGAAACAAAGAAAGAAAGAAGTGGGGGGAAGGAAATGGGAAGAAGGAACCGTTATAAAAAGAAAGAAATTGATCAAAAGTAAAAGGAGAGGGGACAAGAGAAAAGAAAGAAAATGAATTAAAGAAAAAAAGGAATTAAAGTGAAGGTAGGAAAAAGAAGCTTGTAAGACCGAACAACGAACAACAACAACAACAACAAAACGAGGGAGCAAAGGAAGGAGGTTGAATAAATTATAATTGAACTCCGACGCATCAATATATGTAAACATTATTGATAGTAATCCTTTGAGTTTAGATATTATTGTTGTTATTATCATTGTTGTTGTTCCGTTTTGTGTGTTTGGTATTGTAAGTATATTTTATATTTTCATTGTATTATTCATTTACTTATTTTTTATTTCTTGTTTTATTTATCCCATCGATGTTAGTGTTATTTATCTATGAATTTATTTGTGTGTGTGTGATGAACCTTGGTAAGCGTTTAGTTAACTGTCATGATTGGGTCTTTAACTTCATCTCATTACTTATTCGCTCGTTCGGGTCATTCGTTCATTCACTCCGCGCATTAATGAGGCGAGTGAGGTTTGTGAGAGTGAGCGTGGGTGAGGGTGCACACGTTTGTTTGTTTGTTTGCTTGAAAGCTTGCAGGTATTATACAAATGTATTGTATGTATACACGGTATTATGAATATATATATATATATATATATATATATATATATGTATCTATGTACATATATATATTATATATTTAATGTTTGTGTTCATGTATGTATATGTATGTGTAGAGAGGCACCATGTATGTACTCTGAGTGTCCGCTTTACGGGGAGACGTATGTACAGTATGTATGTGCCTCATGAGAGTACTGCCTGTATGTACTTATACGGCTTGTGTACGCGGTGTCGGGAGTGACCGCAGCGATTTACCTCTTGGCCCGGGGTTTGTTGAGCCTCTGGACTCTTCTCGAAGGATACGGGGCTGAGGGGGGGGGGGGGAGAAGGAGCAGGATGAGATTGCGGGAGGGAGGGGAGGAGGAGAGTTGGGGAAAGGGGGAAGGGGATGGGGAGGAGGATTGTAAGGAGGAGAGGAGATGAAGGAGAAGGAGAAAGAAAGTGGGGGAGTGGGAATGAGAGAAAAATCGGGGAGAGAAGGGTAGGAGGAGAGGGGGTGGGGGTAGGGGTGGAGGAGCAGGAAAAGGAAGAGGGGTGGGGTAGGGGGTGGGAGGGGAGTTCAGGTGAGTGTCTGGTTACCATGATGGATGGACCGCCGCTGCGCGTAATGGCCAGCTGTAATGGTGGGCCTACATGCCCCCCCTCTCCCCGCCCCCTTCCCTCCTCCCCCATCTCCTCCCTTCCCCTGACCGTCTCTGCTTAACCCCTTTCGGCAGAGTGGACTGCTCCCTTGCTTCATCGCCAGATTTTGCTTGGATGCTTAAATCTCTCTCTCTTTTCTCTTCTCCCCTCTCTCCCTCCCTTCCCCCCTCCGCCCCTCTCTCATTCTCTCTCTCTCCCTCCCTCTCTTCCTTTCTCCCTTTCTCCTTCTCTCCTTCTCTCTCCTCTATCACCTCTCTTTCTTTACACACACACATACACATGTATATATATATATATATATATATATATATATATATATATATATATATATATATATATATATATATATATATATAAGTTTGATACATGCATGCATGTATGTATTCATTTATGTTTGTGTGTTTAAATGTTTACCTACCTACGTAATTATTTATAACGCATGTGTGCTTACGTGTCCCTATATTTTCATCCTCCTTTCTATTCTACTTCCTTGTCATTTTCTCCTTCCTTCGTTTTGCCTCCCAGAGCCTGAGCGCAAACTGGCCCGCCTACGCAACCCTTTCCCCGTTACCTTCCCATCTCTCTTCACCCCTTCCTCCTCTCGCTCCTCCTCCATTCCCCTTCCCCTTCCCCTTCCCCTTCTCTCATTTTTCCTCGTCGTTTTCTGTCTTTTCTTCTCTCCCCTTTCTTTCTTCTACTCCGTGTTTTCCTTGGCATCTTTCTTCATCCTCATTACCCCCCCCCCCCCCTTGCACTCGTTGCTCACTTCTCCTTCTCTCTTCCTCCACTTGCTCCTATTCACCCTTCTCTTGCTCCTCCTCCTATTTTACCTCCTCCTCTAGCTTTATCTCTTATTCCTTCCTTTGCCCTCCCCCTCCTCTTAATCCTCTTCATGCCCCCTCTCCCATCCACCTCTCTTTGCTTCCTTTCTTCATCGCTTCCTCCGCCTCCCCTTCTCCTCCTTACCCCATCATCTACTCCTTTCTCCTGCCCTCTGTACCCTCTTACCACCTACCACCCTTCTTTACCTTCTCCTCACCCCATCTCATCCCCATCACCTCTTTCCCAACCCCCGACCTCCCCCCCCCCAAAAAAAAAAAAAAACATAACTCTGTTCTACCTCTACCCCCTCCTCCCCCTCTTCCTGCTCCTCCTCCTCCTCCTCCTCCTCCTCCTCCTTCTCCTTCTCCCCCCCTCCTTCTCCCCCTCCTCCTCCCCCCTCCTTCCCCCTATCTTGAGCCTCTCACGCAGGGCAGGTGATTAATGAATTCGTGAGGGGTAGGTAATGTCGGGGGCTCGTGCTGCGGAGATACCTTTGGGCTGGAGGGAGGGAGGGAGGGAGGGAGGGAGGGAGGGAGGGAGGGAGGGGGAGGGGGGGTTAGAGGGTAGGAGGAAGGGTAGAAGAAAGGATGGGAAGGTAGGAGGGTAGGGGGAAAGGAATGTAAGAGAAAGATGGAAAAGAACCCGGGGGAAGAAGGAGGAAATAAGAGAGCGAAAAGAACAAAACCAAAGCGAAAAAGAGGAAGAAATGGGGTTAAGAAGAAGAATAAGAAAAGAAAAAGGCAATGAGCAATCGGCCGGCCTCTCTGTGCCAAGGCTTGCTGGCTCGATTGAGTGCTTGTGGCGATGGGGGGCTCGCTTGTTGCTTGCTGGTGGTGGTTACTCCTTACTATAGGAGAGGGAGGGAGAGAGGGGAAAGAGGAACTAATGAAGAGCAGGAGACCCGGCAAAAGGAGGAACCACGACTAGGAATAAGAAGAAAGGAGATAATAGGAGATATGTGAAAGGACAGGACAAGAGGAGAGAGAGGAGAGAGGGGAAAGAGGAACTAATGAAGGGAAGGAGGGAGGGAGGGGAGTCTCGTGACTAGGCAGGTGGGTCTCTCTCTCGCGTGACTGTAATTAGTGCACAGGACCCGGGAGATCGACCCTATATGCCCCGGGATCCTGGGTCTCTTCTCTCTCTTTTTCTCTCTCTCTCTCTCTCTCTCTCTCTCTCTCTCTCTCTCTCTCTCTCTCTCTCTCTCTCTCTCTCTCTCTCTCTCTCTCGCTCGCTCGCTCTCTCTCCCTCCCTCCCTCCCTCCCTCCGTCCCCTCTCCCTCCCCTCTCCCTCTCTTCTATCCTTCCATACTTCCATCCTTCTACCCTT